>JAZHPH010000118.1:116676-136140 GCA_037356405.1 Nasonia oneida | reverse complement strand
TTGAATTTCAAAAATATGACCTCAGATTTGTAATCAACGACCCTAAAAACTCCCGTGTACCAAATTTAGTGCAAATCGGTTGATTATAAAAATTTGTCAAACTTATTAGACTTTTTGCCGCCATATTGGATCCGCCATGTTGGATTGTGCCAACCCACCACCCCAGCTTTCAAAGTGCGTCCATCAGCTACAATTTGAGCCAAAAAATAACTAGGTTGGTTGCGAATTTTTATTTTTACAAGCTTTTTAATCTGGAAACTCGATTTTTCTTGAGTTTCCGGCCGCCATGTTGGAACTGCCATATTGGATTTTGCAAAGGCGCACACGGAATCTGAAAGTAGATGTCCTAAGCTTCAAAATGAGCCCTTGGGCGATTTTTTTGGTCACTCCAAATTTTGGACACAGTACTGATCCGGTTGACATGGATCGTCCCATATATATATATATATATATATATATATATATATATATGAGGCATTATTTGTCAACCGGACACCCCCTGCTCTCCAGAATTGTTTAAACTTTTAAGAGTCAATCGAGGTTTCAAAATTTTTTCAAAGTTTTTTCGTCTAGTTTTTGGAGCAGAGTGGCGTTTTTCGATTATCAAAATGGCTGACACGATATGGCGGCTTAACACAATGGCTTAATGTAGGCCTTTAGTTTCATTACAGAAATTATTCAAAATGAATGAGCGCATCAGGCTAAAAATGTTTATGCAAAAGTAATTAATGTCATAAAATATGGATCAAGTCTAAAAATGGTGAAATTCAAGATGGCGGATCCAATATGATAGCCGTATAGGCTCTTGATATTCAAAATGGAGAATAAGCGTTCGACTGGCTCAAAATTTAATACACAGGGGTTTTTGGGTTCGATAATTACAATTCTGATGTCAAAATGTAAAATTTAAAATGGCGGACGGATATGGTGGATCCAACATGATGGCGGATCCAATATGGCGGCCGCATAGGCCCTTGCAACACAAAATGGTGAACAATCGTTTGACTGGTTCACTCACAATTGACGACCTCGAATGAAAGAACTCACCAACTATCCTGAAAAGGACTGTTGGCAGATGTTCACTCACAATTGACGGCCTCGAATGAAAAATTCAACTTTATATTAGTTTTAATTGATGATGCTACGAGGGCAGCGCTAGCCTTTCCTATGCAAAGCAAAACAGAAGTGCCAGAGCACATAGATTCATTTGTACAAAGTCTACGGAATCTTATCGGATCGAATGAAAAGTTCTGTTACCTTAGATACGATAGAGGCACTGAATTTGTAAACCAATCCACCAAAGAGGTGCTAGACAAATACAATGCCGAATTACAACTGGCTTCTGGGAGAACCCAATACACCTCAACACAACGGTGTTGCCGACAGGTTCAATTGGACGTTAGAAAATAATGTTAGAGTGATAATGCTAGACTCCGATTTATCGCAAACATTCGGATCTTGATACAAAGGAAGCTGTGTATATCTATAACAGAACCCCGCATAAATCTATTGATATGAAAACACCATTAAGTAAAATCTTAACTAGTGAATCCAAGTGTATAAGCCAGGTAAAGCGATTTGGGTGTGCAGCATATATAAAGATAGCTCGAAGCACAGATACAAAATTCTCACCTCAGGCTAAGCTAGGGTTTTTGGTAGGATATCTAAGTACTGGATACACAATATTAGTACCAGAACAAAACAAGCTGTATGATTGTAAACACGTCAGATTTATTGAACATGCGACTTATAAAGACTACTCTAGCGTTAATCTAAAGGATGTAGAGTCTGAGTTTAATTTTGAAAAGAAAACAGAAACTGAAACGACAGATACTGTTACTTTCGAGCTAGATCAGACCATCGAGACTGATAGTATTGTAAAGGGACCCAAAAGAAGGGGAAGACCTCGAAAGAATCCATGTAACGGTCCTAACTCATGCAAACAACGCGCGAAAAATGCAAACACTAAAAAATTCCGAAAAGGGAGTACATCAAAATAGTGATTAGCGCCGAACCAATCAGCGAGAGGCAGCAGCGACGGCAAACTGGAAGGGGAAGCGCGCAGCAGTAGCTCGGCGCAGTAGCGCCTGAGGAAATAAAAGGCACCTCATCCAGCTCCTCAGCCTCATTCGCTCGAACGAGCTCGAACGGACAAGAGCAATACGCTCTCTCCTAGTAGAATTTGGCCAGAGCAACTTTTTTGTGCGCTAGTTAAGGCGCTGGCAATACGTCCAGTTCCTTATACTTGAGGTTTTAAATTAAATTAAATTTCAAAGGTAAATTATAACGTAGCGGACATTAAAACTATTTGCCTCATTAAACATCATTATAAAAGGCAAAGACAAGAAAGATAAAGATCTAGAAAACAACGTTGTCTATAAACTTGAATGTAATGAATGCTTTACTACTTATGTAGGCCAAACAAAAAGGAATGTGTGTATACGTATAAATGAACACAAAAATCGAAAAATATTGTAATCTCCGATCACGTCAACAATCTGAATCACACTTTCAACTTTAAAAACTACCACTTTAAAGATAGAGAAATCAATTTAAATAAAAGACTAGTTTCCGAAATGCTACACATACACCTACAAGAAAACGGTATTAATAAGGAGGAAGATACTCAAAATTTAAATACAGTATACACACACCTTATACACCAGATGAAAACAAAACAAACATAAGCCAGGCTCTGACGTCAATAGCGGAAGAAATTGTCAACACCGCTCGACTCTCTTCTCACTGCTCCGCGCTATATAAACACGACAAAAATCTCGACTCGCGCGAATTAGAATCAAACAGCTGAGAGAGAAACACTGTTCACCTACGTTCTCCACGCCGCGCGGCAGGGGAGCGCCTTCTCGACAAAACTTTGTACCGATCTTCTCCATAATTGTAAGTTCTATTCTTCACACTGTACATATATTGTTATACAACAAGTTTTTAATAAAATTTTTTCACATCAGTCTCCTGATGAGGGCGGCATTGTCCGTCGAAACGTTGAGCAGAAAAGAGAAAATGTCTTGAAGTTCTTTCTCTCTTTTCTCGCCACACAACCTACCTTGGGAAGATCGATAGAGACAAACCAATATTCTATTTGCCTCATATAATAGTATATTGTACAACTAGGGGAAAAAATTGGCTTTTTCTAGCGAGGGTGATGTTTTGAGCACAAGTGGGAGTCGCACAGTGGCGTGTTTTGGGATTTTTGTGTCAAAATCGTAAATCCTCCAAACAAAATGAGCTACGATAATGAAATTTGGTATGCTATAAGATGAAGTGTTCTAGAATATGGTAAAAATAGTCCCGATATTCAAATGTTGTTACATAACCTCAAAAATGGTGCTCGAACATAGAAACTTTCGATAAAAATGTATTGATTACCATGCGAAACCTACAAAAAATAGACAAAATTAATTTCTACGCAATGCGAATGTTTTTTAATGTATTTTTTACGCTAAATCGAACTGCCGTGGCTAAATTGCCATAGAATGCATAAGAAAAAAACGCGAATTATTGCTTAAAATCGTGTTTTTAATATTTGAAATGCTCGTTGGCAGTTATTTGTGTTTCGAAACTACTTTCACTCTACTTCTACACATATTTTCCAATGTATTTTTTCACGCTGAATGAAAATCCGGTGGATAAATTCCCGTAGGATGTCCCCCATAAAAGAAAACCACAAATTACACGATTTTAAGCAATAATTCGCCTTTTTCTCTTATACATTCTATGGCAATTTAGCCACATTATTTCCATTCAGCGTGAAAAAATACATTTATAATATGTGCAGAAATTCATTTCGTCTATTTTTTCTAGGCTTCGCATGGTAATTAATACATTTTTATCGAAAGTTTCCATGTTCGAGCACCATTTTTGAGGTTATGTAACAACATTTGAATATCGAGACTATTTTTCCCATATCCTACAACACTTCATCTTATAGCATACCGAATTTCATTATCGTAGCTCATTTTGTTTGGGGGATTAACGATTTTGACACAAAAATCCCAAAACACACCATTGTGCGTCGTAGGCGCCCGAGACGGACACGAGTGCTCAAAACATCAGCCGAGTCTGAAAAAGCCACTCCCCTCTTGTTGCACACCGTACTTTTTATGATGGCTAAGTACACGAATAGGCCACTTATCATGCATATGAAAGGAATGGGAAATTCGAGAACTTTTGAAAGTAAAACAATAGTATATCAAAAATTTTCAAAATTTCTAAAATTTTCAAAATTTCTAAAATTTTCAAAATTTATAAGATTTTCAAAATTTCTAAAATTTTCAAAATTTCTAAAATTTTCAAAATTTCTAAAATTTTCAAAATTTCTAAAATTTTCGACATTTCTAAAATTTTCAAAATTTCTAAAATTTTCAAAATTTCTAAAATTTTCAAAATTTCTAAAATTTTCAAAATTTCTAAAATTTTCAAAATTTCTAAAATTTCTAAAATTTTCAAAATTTTCAAATTTTCTAAAATTTCTAAAATTTTGAAAATATCTAAAAATGTAAATGTGCTAAGCAGGCACCAGATCAATCCCACAACCAAAGAATGGAATATAGTCAAGAGAGTTTTCCAGTACTTGTCTGGAACTCGAAATTACGTACTAATATTTAATAAGACGGATGATGACTTAGTAGTATATTTAGACGCCAGTCAACTCGAAGATATATTTACAAAGGCTCTGCTTGCTCAATTGTATGTTAATCTAGTAAAATTAATTATAAATGTATAATTATTTTTTTTTTATGTATTTAGATTCTCCTGAGAAAGACTTAGAACAGAGGCTTGGACGTGCTTTAGTTATAGTTCTCGAATAAATCGTTTCTTTTACAAATAGTAAGCTCTTATTGATACAACATTGTGAATTACGCACATAGGTTTTCTCTGTATGCAGAGAGCATGGTTGAAACAAAAGTACTGGCTTTCACTTATTACTTCTTCAAGAGGTGGACATCAGAAGTCTTCAACATTTGAAATGGATCTGCAAAGTATGAAAATAATCAATCAAAAATTATCAGATAAAATTAAAAAAAGTTTGAAAAATGATTGAAGAAGTTTGGAAACGAATCAAAAAAAGTATCAAAAAATATCAAAAAGCTTTAAATAGTTTCAAAAAAGTTTCACAATAATTAACTTACATGTTAGGCAAAATATTTTTCATCTATCGAGCTTTCTGTTCTCCCTTTATGAATATTTTTTCTACTCCTTGCGTGCAGATTTGCAAGATTCGATAAAGACGATGATACGGAATATCGCCAGTTCCACGCTATTCCATGATGACTCTTTTCGAATCATTGAGACATGCATTTTTCCTCTTCTGTCAGTTCTTCCCAGGCCATCGGAGGTTTGAAAAGATACGCGGTCGATTAGGCAGTTTTCCTAAAATTAAGGAAACTTATTTCTTTGAAAATAAAAGTATCTTCTGCGATTCTCTGAAATCCTTGAATGTCGCAAATATAAGCATTTTCTTCTTTACATTGCAGGATAGTATTTTTAAACAACAAATCGTAGTCACGTGTTCTTTCCATCTTTTCAGCTTTGTAGACAGTTTAGCGAGAAGTGATCTCGCGAGGTTCTAGCATCCTCGTTTTATAATATGAAACTCCGTCTTTCACTCTTCCGGGAATGGATACTCAAAACAAATGCATAGCCCTCATTTGTTGGGCTGAAAAGATGATTTTTGGTTGGTTCAAAAGGAAGAAAATTCATCCCTTCCCGAGAAAATCTTTCTCCTCTCTCCTCAGCAGCCTCTCCCTTCCACTTCTTCTTATGATGATTTCAGTTTTTAAAGAGAGAAATTTCTCTTAGATGAGCACAGTTCATCTTTCGCAGTCAGCAAAAAAAAAATTCAGTCTCAACTTTTGTGCAAGATTACTAGTGACACTCTAGTGAAAAAAAAAAACAGTAAAAATGGCTTCGATTGATCTTATCGAACGTCTTGTACAAGTGCTTCGCGATACTATACAAAATGTGGATCAAATGAGCGACAATGATATTCATTATTGGTTAGATATGTGTAATTCTACTATTAATGAATTAAACGAAACAATTTCTAAATCCAATCTCACGAGAGGAGAAAAACAGAAATGTCAAACTTGTTTGATGCATCTTTCGTGTGTGCAAGTAGAATTTGAACATCATCTTCATCGAGGAGGTAGTCTGCATGCTGAAGAAGCAGAAGCTACAGTTGAGTGGCGTGATGTGCAATCAGCCTGCCAAAATCGAATCAGGACAGGTGTGGTTGTTAACATAAAGCATGTGGACATATTGAGTTTTTTTAATGATGCACTGAAGCTCTTCAAAGTTAAGACACAAGCATGTGTAGAAGAATATAATGCGGTGAAAATCAATTCGGATTTTATTTCAGAATTTACAATGCAAAAAAATGGTGAAAAAACGACAGATATTCAATATTTTACGAGTGAGAGTGCTACAGTATACATGTCAACAGATTTAGAGAAATGGTTTACAGGCAATATTAAAGAGCCCATTCTTTCGCAATTAGATGAATTCCAAGAAAAGGATTCAGGCTGGACACTGAAGAGTATTATAAGTTTATGTATAAATATGAAAAAATATTCTCCAATTAAGGGAAGTTCTTATATTCCTATTCCAAAGTTTATTGAAAATAAAAAAGCTTGTATTAACGTTCATAATAACGACAATCAATGTTTCAAGTATGCTGTCCTTTCATCATTATATCCAAGTAACAAAAATGCTAGTAGAGTTAATCAGTATCGATTGCATGAAAATGAATTAAATTTTGCTGGTATAGAATTCCCAGTAAAACTTAAAAGTATTCCGAAATTTGAAAAATTGAATAATATTTCAGTAAATGTATACATGCTTAGAAAGTATGGCCACAAATTCGAAGTAACACCTTGTCATATTACGACAGAGAAGAAGGAAAAACATGCAATCGATCAGTAATGATCGAATGCATGTCGTAATGCAATTGATTATGAGACAAATCCAAATTTTTTCAATACACCGCCAGATTCTGATATAGGCTATTTTGCTGAAGTTGACTTGGAGTATCTTGAAGAAATACACGATGATCATAGGGATTTACCTTTTTGTGCAGAACATCTTGCACCACCTGGCTCAAAGCAGAAGAAACTTATCACGACTTTAAATGGCAAGAAAAGGTATATTCATTATCGAGCACTTAAGCAGGTCTTAGATAATGGACTTCGTTTAAAAAAGGTGCATAGGATTTTGAGTTCTGAGCAGAGGGTGTGGCTCAAACCATATGTTGAATTTAATACAGAAAAGCGAAAGAAGGCAAAGAATGAGTTTGAAAAACTCTTCCACAAATTGTTAATTAATGCAGTCTATGGAAAGTGTATTGAACGAGAGCGGAAACGTGTAGATGTGCGATTAGTAAATAAATTTACAGGCAGATATGGAGCAGAAGCACGCATAGCTCTACCAAATTTTCACAGTTGTGCAATCTTCGATGAAAATTTGGTTGCTATACAGCTGAAGAGGACAAGTATTACAATCAAGAAACCAATATACCTAGGTCTCTCCATTCTAGATTTGTCAAAAATATTAGTATATGATTTTCATTATTCATATATGAAAAAGCGAGTTGGAGAAAAATGCAAACTCCTGTATACGGACACTGATAGTTTAATATATGAAGTTGAGGATGTAGATATGTATCAAGTAATGAAAGAAGATATACATAAATTTGATACTTCTGATTATGATGAAAATAATCAGTTTGGAATTCCACGTGTTAATAAAAAAGTTCCTGGATTGATGAAAGACGAATGCTGTGTCAAGATTATGACAGAATTCATTGGTTTAAGAAGCAAAATGTACAGTATTTTGATTAATGGAGCTGCGACAGTGAAAAAAGCTAAAGGTATAAAATCTAGTGTTGTAAAGAAATCAATCACGTTCGAAGATTATCGAAAATGCCTTCAGGATCTTGTTATTATAAAACGTGAGCAGTGTAATATTCGTTCAAAATTACACATTGTGCATACTGAAAAACAGGAAAAAATCGCTCAAGTTCACACGATGATAAAAGATTCTTATTGCCTCATAGTACAGACACTTTGCCTTGGGGACATTACAGAATTATGGAAGTACAAATGGCGCAAGCTGCAATGCAAGTAGAGGGGGATGCGGTGGAGGGGATCGTGGTGGAGGAGAGGGGCTACAATACAGCTAATGGCGAAGCTAAAGGACGAAAAAGAGAGGGAGAGAGTGTTATGCTGATGGAGGCGAACCAATCAGGATTGAATATGATGTTTTAGAGGAGTTTATGCATGCGAGTGGGATCCATCATTGGACATGTTAGGAACTGAACAAGGAGAGAGAAATGCTATATTACTAGAGGCTATGGAAGGGGCAGAAATTATGGAGGGAAACGGGCTATATGAACGGACGAAGCACGATGAAGAGCACATTCGAGAAATCGAAGCGATCAACCAACCTTGTGCAAAGAGACCAAAACTCACCTAACTCTAAAATAAGTAAGTTCTATTTCTTAGTTCTCCCTCAATTCTTACCTATGAGACATTTTTCACTAACATACATTCTTATTTTCACTTTTTCAGAATGGATCTATCTGCACTCAACAAGATTGCCGAGCGCGAGTTCTTGCCTAAGAAGAAAGTCACGGACTTGGAAAAAGATCATGAGTACATGGTGACTGCACTCAAGGAAGTAAAGACGAAATTCGGCACGAAGATCGTGGCCGAGATCGATGACAGCTTTCAAATATTTTTGCCAGGGAAGATCTCATCAGCAATCTTGAAAGATCAAGAACTTTTCAATAATCTCTCTAACACAGCAAATAAACTTAGTTTATTCATATCATACCACGGTGGAACTTCTTTTAAGTTCAGCACATGCTGAAATAATGAAATACAAAGACTGATTATTGTTAAATACTATTTATTTGTTTAAACTTGTATGTAATCTACATGAATAAATACATTATTAAATATAATAACAATTGCTTTCTTATTTATTTGAACCTTAAGTAATTCATACAATCTCATTTTTATTTATCCAACTATTGTGATCACTAATGAATCTTAACCATTTAACATATATGCGTTTACCACTTTTCTTTAGAACTTTTTCTACTAAATAAATTTCCGGATACATAGTTTTGTAAATTTCTGTTTTATAAAAGCCGCCAGAGATGGGTTTATCATAATAATCTTTGAGGTGGTAAGTTAGTGGATCTGTTTTTACAACTCGCATTATTGTGAAAATTTCCGTAGACAAATTTGGCGTGTAACCTTTTACAAAAACATTTTTTATCCTACTTATTCGTACTTTATCTCCTACTTTGAATTTCATTTTTTTCACTGGTGACTTTTCATTTGGAAAATGTCTCTTGACTTCTCACTCATTGGTCTGTGTAACATTTTCAGGCTCGATTCCTGTTGTCCGATGTTTTCTCGAATTGTATGCTTTGAGCAAGTTAGCTAAAATATCCAACCATTTATAGCTTCCTTGTTTACTGAATTCTAACCACATTGCATTTTTTAACGTTCTATTAAATCGTTCGCATATGCTTGCATGAAGATTACTATGTGAAGAGTATAAGTTTATATGTGCTTCTCCATAAGTTTTTGAAAAATTGAATTGTAAAATTCTTTTCCTTGATCAGTTTGTAGATTCTTCGGTACTCGACCTTCTTTCACTATTGACTTCATAGCTGTAGTAATATCATTACCACTCTTTCACGTGTCATCGTGTAGGTCATCGCGCCTCACAGTGTTCCGAAGTAGTCTGCTACAGATGCAGAGAGAAGGGGCACACCTCGAGGAACTGCACAACCCCTCCGACGGCGCTTACGAATTCGACTCCTGCACCATGGAGTACGGACGCTCCTAAGACCCACTGTCAGTGGTGCGGACGAGAAGGCGTCACTTTACTCTCGTGCCCCGACTGTCGTTTGATAACTACAGCTCTGGGAAACTTGAAGTTGGGGGCCCAGAAATAAAGAAACCGGCGCCCCCAGAACAAGAGGGAACGGGGGGAATGGAGACTAGAGGAGTTACGTTCGCTCAGCCACTCGTAAAGCTCGACAAAACCGAGAGGAAAGACGAGGAAGAAGCGCGTCGGTTTGCCGAGTTGAAAAAGGTTGAGGAGAAGGCGGTCGAGGAAGTGGAGAGATTGTTCCTTGATGGAATAATTGAGAGATCGGCGAGCGATTATACGAGCGCACATGTCATGATCCGCAAGCCCGACGGAACATGGAGGTTTTGCGTCGATTATCGAGATCTGAATCGAGTCACTATTAAGGATGAGCATCCAATCCCTAATTTGGACTCGATTACAGATAGGCTACGCAGTGCTCGTTATCTATCAAAGATCGACCTGAAGCAATCCTATTATCAGATCCCGTTGTCGCCAGAGAGCAGAAAGTATACGGCTTTTTCTGTGCCGGGCTCAGGCCTGTGGCAGTTTAAGCGTATGCCGTTCGGTCTGTGTAACGCGCCCAGGACCCAGCAGAGACTAATAGATGCTTTATTTGGGCCTGCGTGCGAGCCAGCAGTGTTTGCCTACCTCGATGACCTGGTGATCGCCACGGAGACTTTCGAAGAGCACCTAGAGTGGCTCGAGTTTGTCCTGAAGCGACTCACGGGCGCGGGGCTAGTCGTGAATGAGGAGAAGTGCGAATTCTGTTGTTCGCAGATCAGGTGGCTGGGTTTCTTACTGGACAAGGAGGGACTGCGTCCTGATCCCGAAAGGGTAGAGGCAGTGAAAAACTTTCCGGCACCGAAAAAAGTCAAACAGTTGAGACGATTTCTGGGCATGTTGGGCTGGTATTCGCGCTTTATCGAGGGCGAATCCGAGCTCAAAGTCCCGCTCGTCCGACTGCTGCGAAAAGATCAGAAATGGGAGTGGGGAGATGAGCAACAAGAGGCTTTTGAAGCTCTCCGACACGCGCTTACCGTGGCCCCTGTACTTGCTCGGCCTGATTTTACAAGGCCGTTCAAAGTGCAGTGTGATGCCAGTGGCGCGGCTATCGGGGCCGTTGTGACTCAAGCCCATGACGATGGTGAGCACCCGATATATACGGATATCAGTTGTGTACTAACTTCTGCCGAGAGAAATTACACGACGACGGAGAAAGAGTGTTTGGCAGTGGTCTGGGCTATCAGAAAGCTGAGGCATTACTTAGAGGGGCACGACTTCAGCGTGATAACAGACCACAAAAGTCTGCAGTGGCTGAGAAATTTAAAAGATCCCAGCGGTCGCCTAGCAAGATGGGCGATTGAGTTGCAACAGTGGCAATTTGACGTGATTTATCGAAAAATATAAAACGGCGCAGAGCGGAACGAAAGGGCTCATGGGACGGCGAGTCGTCAAGCGGCCTTGGGCCATCGTCGCAGCTGATCTCATGGAGTTTCCTCCGAGTAAAAATCGATTCAAATATCTAGTCGTGTTCCAAGATTTGTTTACACGCTGGATTGAATTGAAGCCGTTGAGGAAGGCGGATGCGAAGTCAGTAGCCAGAGCGTTTGAGGAGTTGATTTTATTCAGGTGGGAAACCCCTGAATATTTTCTAACCGATAACGGCAAGGAGTTCAACAACCAACACTTGAAGAAGGTGTTGGAAGTCTACGGTGTGAAACATATCACCACTCCGCCTTATCATCCTCAGGCAAATCCCGTCGAGCGTACGAATCGCACGCTTAAAACGATGATCGCGATATATGTAAAAAACGATCATCGCGACTGGGATTTGCATCACCACGAGTTTCGTCATGCCATTAACACGGCGACGCAAGCTTCTACTCGAGTCTCTCCTGCATTTCTCAACTACGGGCGACAACCTCGTCCGGTGTTGAGTTTACGACGGGAAATCGAGGGAGGAAAACCCATGGAAAGAAGGGAGCCAGATGAGTTGGTGGACAGGATGAAGAGATTAGATATGCTGCAAGATTTAGTGGGGCAATACACGAGCGCTGCAACCGAAAAACAAGAACGCGTTTATAACAAGGGACGGAAAAACGCGCAATTTCAAGTAGGAGATGAGGTCATGCGAAAGACCCATGTCCTATCCGACGCAGCCAAGAGTATTTCTAAAAAACTAGCTCCGCACTGGGAAGGCCCGTATGAGGTTGTCGAGGTTAAATCCCCGATAGTCTATGTACTGGGCTACGGTGACGGAAAATCGCGACGGTTGACGAAGGCTTACGTGGATGAACTTAAGCGCTGGGTCCCGCCGCGAAAGTCTAAGCAAAAATACCAACTCATTTGTGTTTTTTAAGATGGAGCGACCAGAGGACGAGAGAGAGATGGCGACAACCGGCCCGCCACCGACCAACATCGCACCGCCACGTCCGACGTTCGCCCAGGTGGCGAGATCACCAGCACGACTGCCAACGCTAGCAACGCCATCGGGGCATATGCAGGTTTCAGGGGCGGGGATAACCTGCCTGAGGATCTGCGCGACCACACCAAGGCTGCGCCTGCGCCAATCCACAGCTGGTCTAATGACGACGCCAACGAGCAGCCAGCAGCGAGAGGGGAGCAACGAGGATAGGTCAAGGGCGGAGACAATAACGAGCCTAAGCCAGGTGATCTCGACAGGGTCAATTCCCCGGCATTTGGGCCCAATCCGATAGGAGGTCGAGAGAGAGAAGGAGAATAGGATTCGGATGGAGAGGCAGAAGCCATCCGCCGAGTCGCAAGAGAAAGAGAGCTCGGAGGCAGAGGAAAGCAGACGGGCGCAGAGGGAGTTGGAGTCATACGTCGCCAACTCTCCTGTTGTTCCTGCTGCTGCCCCTACTCCGTGGGACCAGACCAGAGTAGACTCGGGCCACCGACGAAGAAGAGGATGAAGAAGGAGAAGAAGAAGAGGAAAAATCCTCCTCAGCTCACGAAAGAGGATTACGTCTCGGCACATCTGTCGAGCTCGGACGACGATGAACCGGGTCCGCCGATCAGGGGTTTCTACGGCGGTGTCTACTCTGGAACGGCCGAGATAGATTGAGACAACTGGTCTCCGACTCGTCACCAGGAGGACGATGACCAGACACCGGAACCCAACGAATACGAGAGGAGGAGAGGAGAGGAGCGACGAAGAGAGGAAGAGAAGGCGGCGAGAAGAAATTGATCAGAGAGAAAGAGAGGCAAGAGAACGAGAAGAAGAAGAGCGGCGAGCCCGAGAAGAGGAGGAACGACTACGCGAGGCCCGCGACTCAGAGCCGAGCGAGCTGCTGCCGCGGCAAAAGAAAGGAAGAGAAAGAACGAAAAGGAGAAGAAGGAGAGACTGGAAGCTGAGCGTCGTCACCGAGAGGAGCAGCGAGACGAAGCTGCCTCCACGCCCGTTAACCATGCGCAGATGGAAACAGATCCACCAGCATACGCTGCACCCCCGGAGAACGACATGAGCCGGGAGGAGGCTGTAGCAGCGAGGAACGCACGACGCAACGCAGCCAGAGCCGCCCGGAGGAGAGAAGCGAGGCGCATATAGAGAGAGACGAGGGAGGAGACCGACACCGACAGCGGCCAACGGCTCCGACGAAAGAGGTAGAGAGAGAGAGAGAGAGAGAGAGGGGGGGGGAGAGAGAGAGAGAGAGAGGATCGAAGAAGGAGTCGCTCCTCCAACCACAGGACCTTGCTCGTAAAGGAAAGGGGAGCGTGGTTCGGAGGACTCCGACCGATTCCGACAAACCCGACGATCGATTCGGCCCCATACAGTTGTTTTAACTGTTGGCAGCCGGGCCATGGTGTTACCCAGTGTAACAAAGGGATAAACCGCGACATCTGCGGCAATTGCGGAAGACCCGGAGTCCAGGTGACCAGCTGCCCGCGATGCGCTGAGGCCTTTCGGAGCCGCCAGCAGCGAGAAGGAGGTTACGCTCCCATCGAGACGGCCAGTGGCGTCGACATCGCCGAAGAGAACTGGGACGAACCCGATGACCAGCAGCGAGAGGAGCAGGAGAGACGGGACCATCGCCGGCGAGAAGAGCGAGAGGCCCGCGAGCGTCAAGAGAGAGAAGAGAGAGAAAGAGAAATCCGGGAACGTCACCAGCAAGAAGAGAGAGAGGAACGAGAAACGTACGAACGCCGCATACGAGAGGAAAGGCAGCAGCAGGAAGCGAGGTATCGGGACGAGGTCGAAGAGCTGGTGGCACGAGAGCTATATCAACAGCTATACCAACAGCAGGAGAGGGAGCGTCTCCGCTGTCTCCGCCCAGAAGAAGAAACCCAGAATCGCCAGATCCAGGTAGTCGGGGAGGTCCCTAACTATAGCCAGCAAGAGGAGAGAAACATCCTACTTCAAATCTTGCGAGGCTTAGAAGGAGTATCACCTGAGACGAGAGAGCTCGTCCTTCGGCGCATTTACTGAGGACGTCGCGAGGATCGAGCATAATAGAGCCGACAGGAGAGAGTCGTGGGAGAAGAGAGCCACGAGGGAGACAAGAGGGAAGAGAAGTCGGGGTTGCGGTTGTGCTCCAAACGCAACTCCGGGGCGAGTGGGAGGATGTAGGGTGGCGCCCCCGCCCATCTTAAAACCCACTCCAATGGGAATGAGTTGAACGGTCCTTTTTCTGGACCTACGATGGGGTCAGTCTCTATTGGGGGGTAGCAAAGTTAAGGGAGGGGGATTGCGACGTTGGGAGTCGCAGCCGAGTAAATCGCGTGTTATTGTTTGCGCGACAACCTCACTCGATGCGAGAAAGAAAAGGCGAGTTCCAGCGAGGCCCGCAGTTTCTCGGACGCGAGCTACGTCCAGGGAATTCGTGGAATTCACTGGCCGACGTACTCGAGGGGGGAGCCCGCCGGTTCGAGCTGGCGCGAGACGAACGGCCAATCAGCGCATCTCGCGCCTCGCGCGGCCAATCAGGCTACGTTATCGGCAGGCTACGAATCAAGTGCCAGAGGGCTCAGAGTCGTCAAGATTCTGTGGCCAGCAGGTGCCGCCGTAGTGCCCCCTTGAAGCGAGAGATGGCAGGTTTCGCAGAGTAGAAGGGAGAGAGTTCCAGAACCGAGCACCCTGGACCTGGAAGGCCCTAGCCCCGGTTTCAGTACTCACGGTAGGGATGCTCAGTTCCGGGGAAACTCCTCTACTAGAGGATCTCGGCTTGTGTTTACTAAAAAATGAGGCCAGATACGAGGGTTCACCAATCCGAATTACCTTGTAGAGTAGAATGGCCTCTAAGTAGAGCCTTTTGGAATCGGTGCGAAGCCATTCTAGATGCCTCCGGTAGGGACTGATGTGTTCATCCCTCCTAACCCCGAAGATGAATCTCACACACGAATTGCTCAGTCTCTGTATCCGTATTCGTTGTTCGGTAGACGCGTCCAGGATAGTCACAGCACAGTAGTCGATGTGCGGTTGTATAGGTGTCTCAACTAGCTTTCTGCGGAGAGTCTCATTGGTGCAGCCCCTGATAAACCGCAGGCTATACAGGGCTTTCTTGACTTTTTTCGTGATAGCATCTACCTGCGGTCTCCAAGTAAGTTGGCTATCCAGTACAACACCGAGACTCACGACCGTCTCACTGAATGGGACGATCACTCCGTCCGGCAACGGAACCCCAGGCATGTTCCATGATTTAATATCATTAACGTTCTTCATGGACCCGAAAATATAGACTTAGTTTTGCCGGAGTTAAGTCGCAGACCGGAGCTCTCCGATCAGCCAGAAACCAGCCGTGCCGCTTCTGCCAGTCGAGCCACGCCGTCCAGGAAGTTATCTTGTGTTGCGTTAGTGTGTAGATGGATCTGGAGGTCATCTGCGTAAAAAAGATGTTTAATTGCGTTGCCGTCGGGTATATTTTGCAGGTTGTTGACATAGAGGCTGAACAGCAAGGGTCCCAGGACAGAACCCTGTGCTGTCTCAGCTTAGATAGTAATTTGGAAGGTGAGATGGTGTCAAAGGCCTTGCTGAAGTCAAACAGCAGCATAAGCGTCACCTTCTTTTTGTCAATAGCCATGCGTACGTCGTCGGTCACTTTTAATAACGCAGTCTGCGTACTGTGGTGTTTTCTGAAACCGGCCTGGAAGGGGTCGAGTATATGATTTTTATTAAGATACTCCGTGATCTGGATGTGTGCGATTTTCTCGAGCACCTTTGAGAGGAAGCAGAGCAGTGCAATCGAACGAAAGTCCTTAACGTTTGAAGGAGCGCTGGTCTTTCTTAGCGCGATCAACTGTGCCTGCTTCCAGATACTCGGAAAGATCCCCTGAACGAAGGAGCAGTTAAATAGATTAAGAATAAATTCGCCAATAATTGGGAGGGCCTTGACGACCACCCCGCATGGAATACCATCGACACCCCTCGCTTGCAAGGAAAAATGTGATATAGCAAGGACGACGTCACTCATACTAACAAGGCTAAAAGTAAAGCCCTCCTCACTTGCAAGTAAAATAGTGTCCTTTGCATTGTGTATATTTTCGAGGGGTGATACCAATACTCCCGCGAAGTACTCGTTCAGCTCCCCCGGCGTAAAACCAAAAAGCTCCTCCTCCTTACGCCCAGGCAGGAGGCCGAGATGACGCATTACCTTCCAGATATTTCTATTTTCATCAAGGACATCTGATAGTTGTTGGCGAAGGAAGGACTCACGCTCTTGAGCAGAACGCATGTCGACCTCGTTTGTGAGTCGAAGGACCTCATCGAAAAGCTCCGCCGTCCCCGTGCGCTCGTAGCGCCTGAGTGTAGCATTGCGTTTATCCATGAGGAGCCTCAGCTCTGGTCAGACCAAGGAGCATATTTCCTACGTGGGCAAACCATTTTCAAAGGCGCCATTTCATCAATTGCTAATTTTATATTATTATTAAGAGGGCATAAAGCGCCCTCCAGATCGGTTTCGATGGAATTCATGGCTGTCCAGTCGCAACAAGACAAGACGTCGACAAGACTAGTTGTTTCTATGCACTTGTAATCCCGGTACGAGAAAGTGTCACTCGTAGGAGTGGGAGCGTAGATGTCTAGCGAGACATCTATGACACAATGCTTGCCGGAACTAGGCAGCCACTCATTCTTAGAGTCCAAGATTGTGTCGTTCTCGTCGGTCATGATGAGGTCAATCCACGTGTGAGACGATGAGGTATGATGTGTGGGACCATGCCGGATGATCTGAAGAGATAACTCTTCGGACAGACGCTTGATAGTAGCAGCGTCGTCTGAGCCAGATAGTAAATCCGAGTTCAGATCACCAATTATGATCTTATTGCAGGCCGGCTTGAAACAACCTCGACGACAGAAGATTCGCATGACAGTCACTGAAAAGGACGTTAACTCTGACACTACTTCATGTAACGGACCTGAGTCGGACCTGGCAGGCAAGTCGGCTGCAGCTTTGCCGACATCGTCGCCATCATTGACGACTGTATCATCTGCACTAACATCCATACAGTCGTCATCATCATCGGCATCATCGTCATCATCACTTGCGCCCACTATGTGACTCGCGAGGCCCTCTGACAATGCGCCGGGTGCTGCGTGTGGTTTGAGAGCGGGCTTTCTCAATGTGAACTCGCTCAGGGCTCGCATTGGGATCGTGCGTAATTTTTTGGCAGAGCGCCCATCGTTTGACATCTTTGGTTTTGCGGAGACATGGCTGGGTCCGATTGTGGATGATAGCCTAGTTAGCATCGGGGGATTTTCCATCATTAGGCAGGATCGAAATGTAAACGGAGGTGAGTCGCCCCGAGCGAGTTATTTACAGGCCCCCGAAAATTCCGATGCAAAAGGACTCAGACCTTCTTGATGTATTGCGGGACTTATGCGGCGAATTTAGTCATAAGATCATAATGGGTGATCTGAACTCGGATTTACTATCCGACTCGGACGACGCTGCTACTATCAAGCGCCTGTCCGAAGAGTTATCTCTTCAGATCATCCGGCATGGTCCCACACATCATACCTCATCGTTTCACACGTGGATTGACCTCATCATGACCGACGAGAACGACACGATCTTGGACTCTAAGAATGAGTGGCTGCCTAGTTTCGGCAAGCATTGTGTCATAGATGTCTCGCTAGACATCTACGCTCCCACTCCTGCGAGTGACACTTTCTCGTACCGGGATTACAAGTGCATTGACACAACTAGTCTTGTAGACGTCTTGTCTTGTTGCGACTGGACAGCCATGAATTCCATCGAAACCGATCTAGAGGGCGCTTTATGCGTTCTTAATAATAATATAAAATTAGCAATTGATGAATTGGCGCCTTTGAAAATGGTTTGCCCACGTAGGAAATATGCTCCTTTCCCCCCCCCCCCCCCCCCCCCCCCCGACCATTGCCCCCGACGCCTAGCCACGAAGCTGCCACCCGCGTGTCAGACATATTTGAAGCCCAGTCCCTGTGCAATGGGCCTGAAGTTTTTGAACTGCGAGAATTTTTCTTGGGACTTCCTCTGCTAGGGCAGAGGAGATGCCACGTGGCACCGAACCCCTGCTCACGAGAGCCCTCAGCCCATCAAGCTGATCCTGGAGCATGTCAAAACGTTGAAAGAAAAGCTCCATCGTACTCACTGGAATTAAAATATTAGAAACACCCAATATGTTGTCACCCAATGGCGCATCCTTTGCTCGAGTCTTCTGTGTGTTCACGGTGTCCTGTGCAGATGACTCGTCAGCCGACGCCGAAGTCAGCAAAGCCGGCGCCTGGATGTCAGTGACCCGCCCGGCAGAGGTATTGCTGCTCTGTAAGCTACTCTCTCGCTGTTCCTTCTTCGTGCTAGAGCGGAGAGAGGGACTGGTCACCGCGCTACTGCCGCTCCGAACACCTGACCGCGTATTTGCACACGGCGTCGACGCCGCAAGCCGCGTCTGGTGGTGGGGAGAGACGCGAGGTGTTGCCGATTTGGTTCGGAGCACTGGCCCAGGGGGCGGGGAGGGCTTCCTCCGTGCTGATTTGTCACTCTCCTGGGTCGACTTGGTTGCAGACGTCAACACGGCAGGAGTAGAGGTCTCTGGCGGAAGTGTCTCTGGCCTCTCTGTCTTCCGACAATTATTACACACCGCGTTCATCTTCTTGCTCGAACAGCGGGTGTGGCACGGAAGACGGCAGGTCGGGCACGTACTTGTTGGTGGCTTAGAGTCGTCATTGCAGACTGAGCAAACCGCTGGTGCCATTGCGGTATCCAATTGAATGATGTTCAAATTACGCGCCAGTCTTGACGTCACCACCAAGGAGCAGGGATGCCAACGGCCAAGATGGAAAGTCTGCCAGAATCCCGCCGAATTGCTCGGTTTCCCTCCTAACCTCTCCAGAACACTTCAACTTTTACACGGTCTCCCTGGCTCGTTTTTAAGGAGCCATGCAGTAATACTCCGGCACGTGGAGCCTGCGGGAGGCCAGATTTTCTAAAAATATACAGACTCACGCGGTGTCAGTCAGAAAACAGGCGAAAACTAGTTTCGGAGATGGAGCGATCTGACACGCGTGCGAGACTCACCTGAGCAGAGAGAGAGAGAGAGAGAGAGAGAGAGAGAGAGAGAGAG
>JAZHPH010000118.1:73998-116596 GCA_037356405.1 Nasonia oneida | reverse complement strand
CTCAGTGAGAGAGAGAGAGAGAGAGAGAGAGAGAGAAAGAGCGAGGGAAGCCAGCACCTCCTGGGCCAGCGAGGCTTCCGCTGGGGGACGGGAGACTAGGGTTCGTCTCTCCTATACCAGGTAAGAACCTTTGGGTTCCTCGGGATACTCTCGGTGCGAGCCATTAGGCCGCCGAGAGGAGAGAGAGAGAGAGAGAGAGAGAGAGAGAGAGAGAGAGAGAGAGAGAGAGAAGTAGAGAGGGGGAAAGCAGATCGCTACGCCGGCGTCGGTTCAGGCATCGCCGTGCCGGGACCGCTGGCGCGAGCCGTTGGTGAGCGCGCAGCGACGTGTGTGCGTGCACGAGAGTAGGGAGGGAACCGCGTTGGTTAGGACGACGACGCCGCGGTAAGCGCGCGGTGCTCGCGGAGATACGTACGGGAGAGAGAGAGAGAGAGAGAGAGAGAGAGAGAGAGAGAGAGAGAAAGAGAGAGAGAAAGAGAGAGAGAGAGAGAGAGAGAAAGAGAGAGAGAGAGAGAGAGAGAGAGAGACTGCACGACGTCAGAGGCGAGAGTTTCGAGGCGCGCGCGTGTATATGAGAGTAGAGGTGTGACGGCGAGCCCTGCGTGACTACTGTGCGTGGGCGGCTACGGCCACCACGTTGTAGGGAAGGGCTGGGCCAAATATACATGCAATAAAACGTAAATATTTGTGTGATTACTTCTTCCTTCTTCCCCACGTTCTCCCAAACGTCGGCGATTATGCGGCGGAGAAATCCCGCGATTAAAGAAAAATCCTGGCGCGTACGAGGCGTCAGGTGTTGCGCACCTGTGCTGGGAGGCACAGCGTCGCAGTGTTTATCTGTTCACAATTATTTAATATGTTATAAATAATTGTCGATTGCCGGGTGGACTAGAAAGCGTGTAGCTTGACGTTAACAATATGATAATAATTAATCAAGTACGAGTTATTAGCGGGAGGCAAAATTTCACCTCGTTACAACAGACAAGTAAAGAAGGCCAGGCACCCGACAAGAAACTTCTTCACCAGACCTGTAGTGCTACTAGCCATGCCCCCGGCAATTCTTTGTAGAAAGTTACAGAAAGATTGTTCTTCATAAAAATGAATAAATTATCTTTATAAATTCAAATTATACAAAAATAAACATAAGAATTTCTATCCATTCATATTATTTTTGCTGTGATTTAAAGTATAATTTACCTTCTTTCATAGCTGCACGTTCTAACTTCAATAAAGAATCTTCTGATGTATTTGAACATTTCATTATTCGAAATTTATCGCTAATAGGATTACTCCTATGAGCACTTGATACTGCAGGCCGTTGCCTCACTCGATTTTTTATTTTCGTTCTTCGTTTCGGCTTTCCCCAGAAAAAAAGAACAGTTTTATTAAATATATATTTTCTAAATAATAGCTTATTTAAATCCCACTTTAAATTTTATGCCCAAACAATGGTATCGACCAGGAAGATCTAGTTCCTTATAATCGCGATGCATAGACCGTAATCAAAATGTAGCACGCATGTATATTAACTTTTGTTAAAATTTTGAATTTATAAATGGCACGCTCTAATCACCATCAAAGAAGCATTGCATTAATATTTAGATAAGCGTACACTGACCTAAAAAGGATAACATGCTATCGACCAGTTTTTGGCAAATTAAAACACCTATACGTTGCAGGAACTTTAATTTTCTCACCTGTCAAAAAAGGTATGTCTGTTGTTACAATCCTCAATCAATTAATTACCGCTAGTCTATTTTCTGCTACGTTGCAAACGTCGCAGCTGCGTCGATACGTAGAATCACGTTCGATGCGGCCAAGCCCCGAGTGCGCGGAAGAAACAAGCGAGTCGGCTTGTTGTTGTCGGCGCCGGCCTGTCCTCAAGTTCGAGGAACGGGTTAGCTAACCGTCAACGTCGGCGCGAGTGTGAGCATCGTTGGCGCGTGAGCGAGCCTCGTCGGCGCGCGCGCTGATTGGTCCTCCGCATGTCGCGAGCTAATCAGCAGGCACCGATGCGTGGCACGTTATCCGCGCAGACTAAGAGCCAATCGGGCGTGAGCGAAAAGCGCGGGTCCGACGAAAACGAGCAGGAAATACGCCAGTTCTCTCCCAACTGTCGACGAAGCACGTCGACGTTTGCGAGAGTTACGTGTTCTCCTTTGCTCGTCGACACCAGGTCAACGATTAGAGGAGATTGGGAGAGTCTCCCGGGTGTGCGAGAGTGCGCAAGAGTGGAAGTGCCAACGCCCAGACGAGCCAGAGACCATCTCGATTAACGAGGAAGAAAGCCAGCCTGATGCAGAGGATCATATGAGCTAGGGTGGAGTGCCTTTAAGTTCTTCTCAGACTGATGCTGAGAAACGTAGTTAAACTGACTTGAGCCCAGACCTCTTCACCCGAAGCAGAGAAACGTAGGTGTCCGGGTTGAGTCGTATATCGGTACAGAATATCGGAGGAAGAAAGCCAGTGATTTTTGCTGGTTTTGACTTTAACGCTTGGGCAGTAGAGTGGGGCAGCTAAAGGATTAACCGACAAGGACAGGTGCTCCTGGAGGCATTTTTTCCTCTATATTTGGCATTAGCCAATGAAGTATGTACCCACACCTTCAGAAGAGAAGACACGGGATCTACAGTAGATCTGACGTATGTTAGCAGCTGCCTGATTGACTCAGTTGACGAGTGGATAGAAAGTAAACACTATACAAATAGTGTTCACCAGGCTATAATAATTAAACTGAGAAAAGCAAAGAAGTATGACAAGTAAGTATATCTGCTGGCACTGAATGACATGCGGCTGTCTGGCTTAGCAAACAGCAAAGCTAATCATGTGATGAGTAATATCACACGAGCCTGCGATGCCGCTATGCCTAAAAGGGTACCAAATCAGAGACGACCACCAGTATACTGGTGGGACAACGAGGTTAAGCGTGCCCGTGGCGAATGCCACTTGACTAGGAGGCAGGAACAGCTGGCGAAGAAGAAATATTATGAGACCAGTAGAGGCAGGATATAGTAAAAGCCTGAGAACTGGAAATAAAGCACGCTAAGCGAGAATTAAAGAGGATATTTCGTGACAACAAAGGAGCCTTAAAAAACTTTAGACAGCTATAGATAATCCAGAACCCGCATAAATACGATATTCGCGACTCTCGTGCATCACCAAGGCACAATAACTAAACAGCCACTCTCACACTCATGATTTTTCACATGCACTTCTTTAATTATACTAATTCAGGTGCGAATACTGCAGACGTAACCTAAATATCCAAAAACACAGTCCTCGCCAGCGTCCGACGGTTTACGACAAGACTCGTATTTGCTCTTAAATAATACAATTTAGCGGAGACAGCTACGGAATAGGCAGCCACATATGTGAAATTTATTCACTAAAACACGACTGAACGTGGAGCTACGCACTCGCGAGAGAAGCTGTAACGGCAGAGGAAATTCGAAATAACCACCAACATTTTATCCCTTGTAGACTCGCTCGAAGAGACTTGTGGAATCCGCCACGTGTTGCGGGTTGGATCTTTTAAAAATTATTTTTAATGGTCCGGAATGCCGTGGTGTTTAAATCTCTTTTATATGTGAAATTCAATTGGCTAACGTATTGTAGCTAAGACTAATATGGGATGATTACTCATAAAGGGTGATACTGAAACAATATAACATTTATATACCATTGTGATCAGCGTAAAAAACTGAGTCTAAAGGAATTAGTCCAAAAAATTTTCCTCCACTTTTCACTTTCCCAGTTAGAAAAGGAAAATCTCCCACCACAGTACCCGGCGGAAAAGCGCGTGAGGGAAAGTAAGCGCGGTGGCCGCGGCGCCGTTGCTAAGAAGGTCGGGCGCGGCGAACGGAGGAACAGAGGGAGCCGAACAGATCGCAAATCGCAATTATTTCGCAAAGTCTGACGATCTGCATGTGCAAAAGATTTTTGTTCAACTTATAGAACTCATTTTAATTAATTTTCCAGACACTTAATTTTTAGGTCAAGTCAACGAGTTGTTAAGTCAATGAATAAACGGCGAGAGCCTCGGAGCAGCTGCTGCAGTTTTGTTTGGCTTATTTGCACATGATATTTAAAAAACGGCGAAAGCTGCTTTTTGGAAGCAGCAGCAGCTGTCTTTTTGTGCTTTTTTTGCTCAAATCCTTAGCTTTCTGTGTTACAAATTTAGATAAACCAAATTCTTTTTATAATTTTCTTGCACTCCAATATTCTGGTGAAATCGTATTCTAAGCCTTAATGCATTATTACGGTTTGAGCTTGAAAATTTGTTTTTAAGACCCGTAAGTAGCTCTTCTAATTCGATTTCTCTAACTGATTTATTTTGTGAAAATTCATGTTCAGAATCACTTTCGGGATCTTCAGAAATATCCATTGAAGTCAAATATAGTTCGATACGGGTCGGCCCAGCGTGTATAATTGTTTTTTTTTTCTACAAGTGTGACATATTCTAGCATTATTTGAAATAGCTGGAAATTCTTTAAGCATTTCCTTAAATATCGGTCTTAAGTTACTGCAATTATGATTTTCAATATTCTATGGATTCATACATCGATCTGTTCGAGGCATTTTTTTTCTCTGTCAACTAATATTGCAGCACAATAAAAAATTTTTTAAAAATTCATAAAAAGTTGTATATACACTGAAAATAAGAAGCCAGTATCAAAGATCACCAATTCATGTTTTTTAATTTCCTGGCAGAAATAAAAACTGAAACGAATCGAGAACTGTCGGAAAAGACACACAGCATGAATTATTTTAGAAAATTTCACAAATATTACTGTAATATATTTCATGAAATATTTCTATACATATATTCATGCTGTGAGCGTAACTATTCTAAAAAAAAACTTGAATAAAAATTGAAACAAGCTAACAGACTAAGAAACTTGATGATTGTTAAAAACAGCAGATACAAATGCAGAAAACTCTTAGGGTTCCTTGCAAATAATAAGTTCTTTGATAACGTTATTATTTGGAATAAATGTTTATTTTCAAAAAAAAATTGTTCAGACTTTCCAAACTATTCTTTTTGTTTTTCATTTTATAATGAATTTTCATTCAAGCTTCAATCAATATTTATCATTATTGCAGAAAACAGCAGCGAAGTATACGCTTTAAAAATTTGTATTTATTTCATTAAAACGACATAGATAAAGCAGTCATGCAACAGTAAAAAGATAAATAATATTAATAAAATTAGTCACTCTCCATATTGCACAAAATAAAGTCAGACCAGGTAATTAATAAGTACAAATTAATCCATATTTTTCGATAACTTTTCGTTCGGTATGGTTCCCAGCCTTTTTAGATCAAATTTAACTAAAATAAGTCACATATTTAATAATAATACAGATTAAAAATTCCTCGAGTAATCAGAGTTAATTGTTGAAAACCCGTTAAAATTGTCAAAAAAATTTTAAAGAAACAACATTTTTTAAGAATTTTCTTTATATATGTAATAATAATGTACATCTTTTCTCGATTTTATATACTTTTTTGCTCAGTTTAAATTTTTACTACATATTTACCAATGATTTCGATATTAAAACTATTTAATAGCTTGAAAATAAAAATACCTGTGATTATATAGAAATATTTCTCAGACAGTTTGTACGAGAAATATTTTTTAATTAGACCTTAAGAAAATAAACAATTCTTAAAAACTATTCCGGAAGATGAATTTTGTGACTAAGTATATACTTTCAGTTCTTATTGCATATTGGGTATAGTAGCAGAAAGCTTTAAAAGCAGTTAAGGTTAAAAAAATCTCGCATCAATACAGATTTAATATGATACTAGGATTTAATATGATAATACTACTCGCTTCGCTTGCCAACCCCCACGTTCGTTGCAAATTGGTGTGCCAGTGTCTTCGAGGTTAACGCGTTTTTGTTTTATAATAAAAAATATTTTACTGCCGCTGATTAGGAAATTGGAAAATTAAAAAGAAGGTAAAAAAGAAAAGCAAGCTATGCTATAAAACTTTAAGTTTTTATTTGGCTTACTTTAATAACGAAAAACCGTTGCCAATTCTTTGGCTCGTAGCTTCCTTCAACATTATGTATTGCTTAATATCAGAATTGTTTTTACTTCATATATAATTGTATCAAGTTTTTTTTGTTTCATGAGTAAAATTATTTCGATCAATTACATATATATATATATATATATATATATATATATATATATATATAATTAAACCTCTCTCTCTCTCAAAATTCAATTTGTTTATCTCGCCGCTCGCGGTTTACATGTATATTCGCGATTATGCAAGCGCGGGGAGTGAGTTTCCACGACACTGCCAGATACATCGAAACGGTAAAATTCCATTGTACAAGTCGAACATAAGCGAGTTTTGTTGAATTATGATAAACGCGCGCGTATATGCATGTGTGTATTATATACGCGAGTACAGCTTCCTCAAACATAACGCGGAAGTTATATTTTTACCCGCGGAATTGCGTAAGAAATTATATTCGGCAGTTCTATATACACCCTGCACATAGCTTCATGCGTTATCAGAAATAAAATAACACACAAACGTTATTTTTTTCTCGCCGCGCAACGACCGCTACTCACAAGGAAGGGTCCCCAGGTGTATCTCACCGATTTTGATCATTTTGTGATATGTTGTAGTACTCGAGAAAATATTAGACACGTGTTTTTTCTTACGTGCTAACTCGTCGATTTAAGGGGTGAAAATCACCCTTGAAGTTTACCCCCAAAAACAGGTTTTTTTCTAATATCTCAAAAACTATTTGGAGTTTTTAAATAAAACCAACGCCAAATTTTTTATTATAAAAAGACGCTACTGTAGGCACAACTTTTACCCCTAAGGGTGTCAACCCCTGTTTTTTTAGGGGTAAATATGCAATTTTTCGCTATTTTTTCAATATAAAATTGATCAAATCGGCTTGACCGGTGAGTGACGAAATTGGCTTATACTGCACCCAATGAGAACTCTCAATTACCGTCTGTATTGGCGGCAATTCAAAGAATGATAGCTCCGACTTCAACGAGTCACAAGAGTCAGTGTGTAGAAAAGCCATATTTTTTTCTAGTTGGTATAGTAAGTAGGTATACCGTTCAAAAAGAGAGTCTTTTAGTTACCAAGATATCTTTAACTACTGCTGACGATGCTGCTTTAGTTGTAGATTTCTTTCTCTTCTTCTTTTTCTGCGTGGTTGTCACGCACCTCCCAGCTCCACGACTAGAGTCTGACTGCGCTTTTTGTGTCATTTGTGTCTTCTTATATTTAGCTTTCTTTTTCTTACCCCCCCCCCCCCCACCTCTTCCCCCTCCTATTCATCCGGCGCCATGATTTTATTCATTATTTGTTCAGCTTTGCGTTTGAGATTATCCCCACTTTCGCGCACGCGCTTACTTAACACTTGTCTAAAAGGCCTGTTCTCGTTCACCACATCATTCATGATATTTGCACTAGCACGAACACCCTCTTTACCGACAGACTTAGCGTTAGGCCTCACAAGAGGTAAAGCACCGCGAAATAAACCTTTTAAATAACTGCCAATACCCGCGCCAGTCCTATAACGCCTACGACCAATTGTAACATAATTATCCGCACCACCGTCATCACACCCGATTTGGTGGGCAAGAAAAATACTGTAGTCAGGCATTTTCAATTTGTGCACTTAAAATGAAGTGTCACCGTCAACGCACCGTAGTCAAATGGGACAGAATGTCCATGCTCGCCTCTTATATCTATCTCGATTGACTGAAAAAACGAGGACAGCAAGGACAGATACATTAGTAGGGTAAAATTCTGAATTTGCGTTCTACCGTAAGTATAATCATGTAACTGAAGAGCCACAGCACGTAGCAGTCGTGAACAAACATTACCTGTCACTCCTTACCACATTACCTTTCTCATTGTTTTCTAACACGCAAAATCCATCCACCAGAGGACCTCCGGGCAGTCTCTTTTCACGCGACTTTACAGAATGCTGTATCTGCCAGCCTGTCTCATGCTCCATCTACGTGAGCCATTGTGCTGCTTTAAGCGATTGTTTATTGGCTCGACGATTGCCACCCGACGGTATAATTCCGATTGTATTTTTTTTTTAAATTGTTTATGGTACACGCACATACACGACGACGCGATAGTTGAGAAACGGATTTGTCGAGCTGAATTCGATAAATGTCTTTCTGAAGGCAAGACATGCTAGTCTCAATATCTTAACGTCCTGCTTACAATAATTGATGATCTTGCTTTGAAAATCAAAAATGTAATTTTGTTCTTTTCTATCGGTGTACCACTCTAAGAATGTGTTTCGCTCCTCGACACCCATCGAGTCGGGTGCGAGTCTCCCTACGGGTGGCATCTTACCCACATAGTTCTGATTCTCCGGTCTGTTGAATAAGTGGGGGAATGTTCCCTTCTCAATACCGCCGCTAAGTCCATAAGCTTTCGGTAAAGCGCTCAAAGCCATATGCAAATAATTTAAACTATCGAGAAACTTTATGTGGGCAAACTTCATCATGATTATTTTTTACCCGTTTAGAATTACGTAAGACATTTCACGGAAATCTTTGCGCCCCACCAAATATTTCAGCACGAACTGTGCGTCGAATCCTTGAGCATTGTGCGTGATACAGTTCACGTCTGCAATATTTTTTCTACGATTCAAGGCTAAGTCTACTAACTGTTTCACCGAATCGTCCTTGAACACATGCTCTCGCACCCTGCAAAAATTACACGACTTAAAAATATTTTCGTTATCCAGGCATGCACAATATACCTGCTGTACTACACACAGATTGACAACGAGTATATGTGTCTTATCGTCACCCAATACAGGCTCCGACTATTGTGTCTCGAAATCGTAATATAATTATAAGGTCTGTTTTTTCGTGGTAGTACTAGCCGCCTGCTGAAGTGTTTCAACTATAGGCCGCATAAAACAAAGATGGCCGATTGGCTGCATCAACTTACAAACTTTACAAAAGACTATCGCAAAAATGACAAGTTGTATCATTACTGGGGGTTCTAATTGTTCTACTGTATGATTCTTATCGAATGACCCTGGTTTCAGATGATTCGAAAGACACATTTGACTGAAAAAGATTCTATTACAGTGTGGACATACGACATGCCTGTCAGTTTGGTCACGTTCGAAAGGCGCTTTCTGCAGACAACTACGACACTTGTTCGGACACCTATGATTCTTTTTATTTGTTACTATTTTATTGCAAGGTATGCAATACCCCCTACTGCCAGCCGCAGCTACCAAGTTCAAAATAGGCTGATAATGTCGGCTATTCTCGTAAAACATAATATGAAGAGTATGCCTGACAGTATTACCAACATTATGAACATATTCTGATCCATCGTGCAAGTCTAAACACGAGTAGTATTCTTGAAAAAGTTTTATCTCGATTATATCTCGTAAACTCCCGATGAATAACGATGTGCTGTCTCGGCGGCTGTTCAACGCCAGCACCCTCCTGCAACCATAATGCTAATTTATATTTTTTATTAATTTCCACACTTTACATTTTATTCTTGTGGTAATGTGCATGTGAAAGGTCTCTTACATTCATCAGCACCATATACGCCCTCTGTGCTACTGTGTCCTGATGTTTCGTCAACTACCGACTCAGTGGCTAAGGATGAACCGACTAAGGAGAATCAGAAGGAAGCAGTAGAGTTAGACGATGAGGACAAGAGGATTATAATCCTTGTTAATTCCCTCGTCATCGTTTTTTTCAAGCGCCGTTATCGCGTGCACCTCGAATGGCGCTGACTCAACCTGCTATGTATCAACATCCATAGTCGTGGTAGCAGCATTCGCGACGATTGATTCTGCCAGTGTCTCAGCAGCAGCAGTAGCATCAGCAGAAGTAGTAGTAGCCTCATTAGGACTACCTGTATCTGTTGAGGCTACGTCGGCTGATATCTCGTCAAGTTCCATCTTGACAACTACGGCAGTAACACTGGTCGTATCTGCTGCTGCTACTGCTGTACCTTTATTCTGATGTCGGACTCAGACCTAATTCTGATTTTTATTAGCTATTACGCCTTATAATATCTGTATCCGTTTTTATTTCTGTCTTTATCTCTGACTTCACCTTGGTGTCTCTGAGTCTAATTTGATTCGAGTTTATATTACTATTCTTATTCCTGACTCCATATTTTTCTCTGCCTCTATCACTGATCCCATCGCTATCATTATCTATATCACCATCTCTATTCTTTCGTTAATATTAATCTGAATTTATATTATTTTTATGTCATATTAAGGAGGATAATTCATGAACCGTCGGCGGCTGCGGCGAAAGTTTTTTTTATAATATAGAGAGATACTTGATTTTTCTAATTTATTTAATTTTATCTTATAACAGAAAACGATTGCATTAGAAGAAATAAGAATATCCGATCAACTAAAAATGAACAAGTAAATTTCATTTTTTTATGTTTGTTTAAAACTATTTTTCAATATAACAAATAATGAATAATTATTATTTATACAGAATTGATGGAAAGTTTTTTACTTGTTCATATTGTGGATAAGTGTTCTTAAATGATGATTTTTTTAAAAAAGCATTTAAAGGAAAAGCATATAAAACAAAGAATTATATGTACACTTTGTAATTCAAATATCAAAAGTGCGTATAATTTTGCAAGACATTTGAATGAACACAAACGAACACAAACGTATAGGACATTTTTTTGTTTAAAATATGGAAAATGTTTTATAAAAAATTGTCATTTCAAACAACATATACTATAACATCAAAATAAAAATTAAATATGTACATATTGTAGAAAAAAATTTTATCGAGCAGATTACTATAATAGACATATTAAAAAGCATAAATAGAAGTAAAGATGTTATTTCTTTAATAATTATATTTTTGTAGTTGATAATATATATTTCAAATATTTTCGATTTAAGAAAAGAATTAATATGGCTGGAAAAAGGAAAGCTGAAAATGATAATAGTCATGTAGAAGAAAAAAAGGAAAAAACAATATCTTTATCATCTTCAGAATTTTTGAAAACAAAAATAAAAGTAGGAGACAAATCAGCGTAATTATCTAACAAGATATTTTTTTTATATTATTTCTACATCACTATTTATTAAATAATTTGAATTATTTTTATTAGTTCGGTAGTTGGATATATAGATGAAATTATTGGTGAAAAAACGTATAACAATCGTATATAATGTGAAGAATTTAAAATTGTCAAATTTATCTTAAATAATAACGATGGCTTACCTATTTAATGTAATATGTTTGATGACATAATTAAGGTTTGTTTCTGAATTGAAAAATAATAAGGTAAATAAAATTTTATGAATCTTGATTTATAATATTTTATTTTCATTTGATTTGTTTTTCAAATTGAAATTATTTTGTAGAAAATTTTATTAGAAAGTGTAACAATAACAAAAGCGAAAAGATATACAAAATAGGAAATATATTTTATGATCTTACTTTACAATATTGTAACGTTGTATCCTTGCTAGCGCGAAATTGGATAAGTGTGTCCCACCGAGCTTAGGGACCGTCGCGCAAGGTTACCACGTTAACAAAAGGATCGTCGGAACTCGCCTCGGCTGCTTAGCATTTTCGTCTTGACGGACCGCGGAGAGTGGCGGAGTCCTTCTGTGCTCGGCTTATTTATGAATGGAAGCAAGGGTTTTAGTATGCACAATAATGACACTCTTATAATTTATGCTAAGAGAACCTTCGGGCTTCATCTGCCCATTTATTCACTCAAAATAACAATATGTACTACGTGCGATCATGTGTGCGTGTGTTGTGCGTCGAGACGATCATCGAGATCGGCCGGTGAACTATGCGCGACAATCAGGCTTTGCCCCTGACCCTACACTAGACTATACTCGCTCGTGCTTTTCTGCACGTGGTGCGCCATGCGCCAAATTAACCGAGAGAGAGATAGATGGGCTATTCGCCGACACAGGACAGACTCAGGGGTTTGCCGATGAACGTCGCGTTGCCGCTGCTGGACGGGCTGGTTGATCTGAGTTCCACCTCGTCAGCGCCATTTGGTCGGTGGCCCACCGAACTCCTCCTCATGGCGTTGTCGAGAGCTGCGGGCAATGGGTTGCCTTAGCCTGGGCACCATGTCGTGGCCCTCGGCCTGACGGTCTGGTCTGGAGCCGCGTCCTTAGAGATGAGCGGTTATGACGGCTGGCCAGCTTTCGTAGCTCCTGGTCACGTGTGGTCGCTGCCAGAGTCGGGAGTCGAGAGAGCGAGTCGCGCTTCTCTCTGCTGATCGATAGTCCTTCTTCGATCGATTCGGGGCCCTTCAGATTGCTTCGTGCAAATCCGGCTCTGCCATCTCGTTCTCTCTTGTTGCGTGTTTATTAGTCAGCGTCAGTTATTGTCACGCTGCTTTCCTTTTGCCCCCCTCTCTCTCCTATTCTACTTCTATGCTTCGCGCGCGGCTCCTGCCACCTTGATAGTCGTCGCAATGCGTGTTTGTATGTGTGTGTGTGTGTGCGCGCGCTTTACGCGCGTGTATGTGCTGGGCTTATGCTGAGCTGTTGTAAGGGCATATACACTGTCACAATATTATTCATCTGTATGTAAATTAGGACAATTTAATTTATTAAATAATAAACCTACGAAAATCAAATTCTCTGAAGTACCGATGAAAAAAGGATTTATAAGTAAGTACGAAAAAATTAATCTTTCTATTTTTTATACTTATTTATATTCATAATGAATATTGTAGAAATCCAAGTTTTTTTGCGAAATAATTTTATCCAAAAAAATAAAAACAATGAATTTGAATATTTTGGAGTCATAAAGATGGAAAATACAAATTCGATGTATCGATAGACATAGGAAATAATGTTAATTAAAATATCGAAAAAGGAACATATTTAGAAATTATAGGTGATCTTCATGAACACGGTAAATATATATTATTGTTTTAATTATTTTTAACTTTTATAACTTTAAATTTAATTTATTAGGCAATACTTATATTTTAATAGTAAGAGTAACGTAAAGTTTAAAAGTAACGTATAGTTTAAAAGTAAAGTAAAAGTAAGTAACAAAATTCGTAATGATGATCCAATGGAATTAGAAGATCTTATCTCAGGCACATAAATATTTATTATTGAGGTATTAATATTTAATATGAAAAAACAAACTATTTATTATTTATATATTTAAATCAAAATATTTTATTTAGTAGAATGAAGAAAAAAATAGATGAAATTCAAGAAAATGTATAAATAATAAAAATATTAGTTGTATCGTTTACGAAAAATAAAATCTCGACCCATTTTTATGCAAATATCTTGAGAATGTGACTTAATCGTTAATAATATTACCTTTATATCCTTTTTATTATAGAATAAGCATTTTTTTTAAATATAATTTTTATTTTTACAGAGAGAAGAATGGAACCTTATTTGAATATATCAGTTGATACTTTAATTGAATAATATGAAAATGAACAGTCAAATTTGGAGATTCTATATCAAAGATATATTATTGATGAACATATTAAATTTGAGCAAGAATATGATACTTATTTACATGAATCAATGTTAAAATCACAAGAACAGAAAATTAAACAATTACATGATAAGATGTAATTAAACAAGAAAATCGATAAGTCTAAATATTTTACAGAATTTGAACAAATTCCTAATAACATTATTGAAAAAGTGTTGCAAATTTTGAAATATAGAGTAAAAATTAATAAACGATTATCAAATGTAATTATTAATAACAATCAAAATTTTATAAAGTATATTGTTTCTATGGCCAATATAATACATTATATATTGTTGTCTACACAATTATATTGAATAAAAATTTTATTGCATGAATATTCTTGCTTTGCTTTTTACATGTTATTCTTAAACCAACTGCAACGGCGACAGCAAAAATTTTGTTATTTTACATTTGAAAATGACAGGCAAGATGATGGAGAACTTGAGGAAGAACTTGATCAGGAACTTGAGTATCTTGAGCGGAACGATGATCATCTTAAGCACGAGGAGGCGGATGAAGAAAGGTACGCTGCTGGTGTCGATGAACGAGATCAACTATCAAAATTATATTTTTTAATATATCAACTTTCATATCAACTTTTTGGCTTTACTTCTTACGCAGAAATATGCACACCCGTTTAATTCACTTGTCTCGAGACTTCGCGATGCACAATGCGTGCGTTCTGATCGTATAACAGTATAATTATGACAGTCTTCTGCGCTCGAGACGTAAGTCGCACACTCGAAGTAAGGGACCTGATATCAGTGGCGTATTTACTGTCTCGAAATCCCACAATTATCGGCATTCCCCTATAATAGTCTGCGAAAGTTAGACTGTCTTCCGTCGCGAGAATTCGAACTTCGCGGGCTCTCACTCCATTAGGTTGTGGGAGCTGAGTCGTAACGCGCACGCGCCGCTCAAAAACCGAGAGCTGAGCAAAGCGCGAGACCGTGGGCACGAGAAGCCAGCGAGGCAGCAGGCCCGTGTAGCGCTGACCAATGGTCGAGCGCCGGTGCAGCGGCTCGAGCGAGGCAGCGGGCCTCGGCGGCGAACGCTGAGTGCTTAAATCACTCTCCTGCCCTGACTGAGCCCGAGCGGACGCAACTTTCGCCTTGCAATCCCGGTACCAACTACGATCCAGAGTGTTTCCTGGTCTTCACCTCCGAGCCACTTCTTCTGAGGACGAAAGGTTGGTGTCGTTTCTGGTCTCTAGCTCGCTTCCCTCGCGAATGCGTGGCTCCACGTCTCGGTGGAATCGGCAAAATTTCGACAGGTTAATCCGCGCTAAAATCTAGTGCGCGTTACTCCGCGCCCGTGGCTATCTCCGCTAATTATTAGATTTTTTGCTGTGTCGGCTATCTGTTCCTTTGTAAAATTTACCTAACCGCGTTCAATTGTTAGATTTAAGAATTTATACGAGTCTTGCCATAAGTCGTCGGACGCAGGCAAGGATTGCGTTTCGGATCAGGAAGCGCCTGCAGTATTCGCACCTGGTTGCAAAAGTTGATTGTAGCGAATGCGTAGAAATGATATGTGTGTGTGTGTGTGTGAGGGTTGCATTTCGAACTTCAGGACGTGTGAGAGGCGTATAATTTAGAGTATTCGGTGTGGCGGTTGCCTGGTTATCTAATTTGCGTTGTTGTCTTGAAACGTTCATCACTTCTTCTTACTGGTCCTTGAATGCTTTTTTATTTATTGATCTTAATAAAAGAAATAATGAGAATAATATTTATTGAAATATTTTTTGAAACTCAGTAACGTACGAATATGCAATACAATTTCCGGGTACAATTTCCGAAAATATCCTTTTTAACTTCTTAGTCTAAAAATACATTTAATTTTCGATGAAAAACTTTAGCTACAAAATCTGGTCTATCAATAATTTTCTCATCCAGGCTTAAATTTTGCGACGGAGTCGCCAGTCGATCAGCTCCCACTGATGGCTGGCTGTGCAACACTAACTCGAACAGGTCAGATTCATTATTTCTGCGGGGTGGTTCCGCGATCGTCACGCACGTGGGAGCGCACGTTAGGACGAGTAAGAATGGCGGGGAATTCGCAATGAAAACTCTCCGTTTCATGATCCAAAATCTCACGCTTTATTCCTTACTCCTTTGTACACGGCCGAATCTTTAGTGGCTAACGGCGCCACGCGGCAATGGCCGCTCTCTTTGTCTCCGCGCTCTCGCACGCCGCGTCCTAGTGCAGCTGCACCTAAACGCCGACTGACGTAACACTCGCTTGCCCTCGCACTCGCTTTTACACTAACACACTCCTCCGACGTGCCGCACCACGTTAGAGCACACCGTCTACACGCTCGAGGACTTTAAATGTTGATGGTAAAATAATCATTTGCCTAAATTTTTAAATCTACATAATATTAATTTGCTTAAATTTCTGTCCAAAACGTCATTTCCAGTTCAATTTATTCAAATCCTTTCGATTCTAATTGAAATTTGTTATCTGTCTCATTTAGTCCTAACATCTGAGAACATTTCTACCGTTTTATTTTATTTTTTTTGTGCGCCAATAATGTGATATTTTAATGTAAAGATTAAATTTTGCACTTTCCGGGTTTTTCAGGGAATTTTTCAGGACTTCTTGGAATTTTAGTCTTCCTGGAATTCTGGAGCTGATAATATATTCTTGATTATAAACAAGGTTTTTTTGTGGTTAAACTTTGTATAAATTGGAAGGTAGCATCATATATCATATATATTACATTATAAAGGATTAACCTCAGGATCATCCTGACTCCTAGACATCCTCTATTGGGAGTAAACATTTTTTTTTGGTATATTTGTTGTATACTAAGTGCGTTGTATCATAGACCATGTCTCGTCGTCCGGAAAGGGATTCTGACACCTGGACATCGTCTACTGGAACTGAAAATTTTCTTCTGGTACATTTGTTGTATACTAAGTGCGTTGTATCATAGACCATGTCTCGCCATCCGGGAGGAGATTTTGACACCTGGACATCGTGTACTGGAAGTAAAAATTTATTTTTGATTTCGCCTGTGTGTGTGAGCGCGCGCGTGTTCGTGTGTGTCTGTGTGTGTGAGGATGTACATTGAGAACAAAAATTAGATTCCAATCCAAGCTTATTAATAATACACTCTGCGTTTAACAGGGTTGAAACTGTCATTCTTTCGATATAACAATGAGTGGATATATTGTTTTAACAACTTGAAATAAATCACCATGCAAAATTTTAGCCATCTAAGTATGATGGTTTTTAATTAAAAGCAAAATAAAATTCTCAATAATTGTACGATTAATTTTTTCAATTTTTCTTTTTGCTGTCAATTAAAAACTACCATACTTAGAGGGCTAAAATGTTGCATGGTGATTTGTTTCAATTTGTTAAAACAATATATCCACATGCCTTTATCTCAAGTGCTGTAGTTTAAATTCTCATGTAAACACCCATCTGTAAATTTCGCACTCACAATCAGAGCCATAAGATTCAGTATGAATTAGCTAGCAAAGACGCAGCCAAGTAAAAATTGTTACGCTTGCCTGTTTATACATAATAAAATAAACATCTACATCATAAACTTACATGAATACACTGCATATAAGACACTAAAATGATGGATATTGCCTGCGACTGACTCAAACACCAAGTTGAAGAATATCTATCAAGATCAACATATTTAAACTCCATCATTGGTAATCTTGAACACACAGATTCCACCTGATGTTTTCAAATATCCACACGTAAGTACATATTAAAAACTATATATGTCAGTGTGAATGTGGTCATGTTTATACAAATACATAAATGTGTGCAAGGTTAGGTTGCCATTCTTGAAATGTCCATAATTTTTTTGACATATTATGCCCACTTACCATCGCCTGTTAACAGGGACATATGCCTACGATATGCCACATACTTATCCAAAGAATACATGACTCCTTAATGTAAGTTTTATTATATTCGTTAAGATTAATCATGATTCATAAAAAGGAGGATTTATTTTAAGCAGTTAATAAGGAATCAACGTCTATACTTTAGAAGAAAGTAAATTTTTTACTTTCTAAAAACTTGACAAATCTCTTGGATATTGTAAAATAGTGTCAGTATAAAAATAATTACATTAAAAAAAAAACAGTTTAAATTTTATGATAATTAAACTTCACAAACTTATGAAACTCTTCATGCAATTATTATAAAATATGTACTAAGATGTTATATAAAATATATAAGTTTGAATGTAGTATTAATATGGAATTAATGATATTTTCAAAAAGAAATTTTACATTTAGCGTTATCATTTAATTTGATTAATTATATATATTTTAAACTTTATACTTACAACATTATAAAATATATTCTTTGGAATATATTTTATAATGTTGTAAATTTTCAAAGGGTGAAAGATGTATATTTTTTTATAAATATGATTCTAAGGAATAATGAATTAAATTTTCTTCTAAGTATTAAAAAAAATGATTAAATTATTACCAGATAAAATCTAAGTTATCAAGTTCAAAGCACGCTGATCTAATTTCTAATATAAATAAGAGATTAGAATTAGTTAGTAATAAAAATAAAATTTTATCAATGTATATAAAGTTAATAATAATTCATTGAAATTTATATCTTAAAATAAATAATTAGGAATCAAAAGTGAAAGAGCCAGCCCTTGTAAAAATAAAAAACTCAGCAATTAGATGTCGACGACGTTTCGTTGGTTTGGTTTCCAACCTCTTCAAGTCAATTTTTTCTCTAAATGTCGAACATTATCTTAAATTATAATAAGAGGAAAGATTCCTCGAGTCACAGTCATTTGCTACATCCTTGTGCCATGTGTATGTTGTGTACTGGCCCTTATTATATGAAATTTACAAATTTTATTTATTTTAAATAACATAATAAATATATTAAAGTTGACAAATTTTGAATGATTATCACCTGATTATCACCTGATTATCATTAAAATTTTCTCACATAAACGCATATTTATAATTATCAGCTTTATTAAAAATATTGAGCTGAAATCACTTGATAATCAGCGTTTTAGCATGGTTATCAGCTGATGATCATCTGATTTTTTTTAGTATGGTAATACATCACATCGCACAAATTTAAATAATAAGTATTATGTTTTAATGTTATAATGCAATTACTTTTGATTTTAAAATAAAGTTATTTTTAAATATTGATATATTATTTTATTATTGTTTTTGTTTCATATTTTTATTATCATAAATTTGTGGAATGTATATTTAAAACTTGAAATAATGTTTAAATAGAACGAGCGAGCGTCAGCGAGCGAGTTTTTAGCTAGTCTTTATTATTCTTTTTTGTTTCCAAATAATCCATTACTCCATTCTATAAATCTGTTCGTAAAGATTGTTGATTTTTCTTTTTTAAATAAAGTCTAGATCTTTCGATTTTTACCTAAGCACTTATGATGTATTGTTGTGTTAATTTTTCTAAATTTATAAACGGGCTAAAATCATTTCGAATACATAATTCGTACTTATAAAATTAAAGTGTTGTTATATTGCTTTTGCCATGTTTACTTTTCATATTTGGCGTACAACTGAATTGACCATTTGGAAATATAAGTGGCTACGTCATAGGATCAACGTGTTCACTTATGAAAGGTATACCAACTGGTTTTTAAAATTTAGAATAAATGCATATGTCACGTTCTGCAGGAAATTCGCCCTCTTCACCAACGGATATGACGGCTACTTCATTACTTCTCGCTTTATTATATCTATGTTTATCATGATTATTTTTCTTACGAGATACATTTTTATTTTCCTAGAAATATATTCAACCTTATTTAATCGTTTTAATTGCTCTTCTTCTTCTACTTCGTACATAATTTTGTACGATTTAGCATAAATGCTTACTACTCTTAATGGACTATCTAATTCTTTAAACAATTTAGAATCACATTTCCTGTTATCTTTTAATCATAAAGCAATTTCGTTATCTATAATATAAAGTTTATTATATTTTTGTGCTTTATTTATATTTAGATGCAAAGTATAAATATTATGATAAATTTGGCCGTAAATCCCAATGACGGTCCTTTGCTAGATAACTGATTATATTCTGCTCCAAAACTAACAAATGCAAGAGCGTTATCATATAATCTTATGTTTCGCTTAAAAAATTTACTTTTATTATTATTAGCAGTGATTAATTGTTTCGATCTATCAGAATATAGTGGATGTGACAATTTATGACTTTATGACAACAATTTTGAAAATTTTTATGTTTAACATTTCGTTCAAATTCAGAATGCTTTGCATTACAAAATTCACAGATTGCGTCCATTTTTCATAAATAATTCTCAGTAATTGATGTTGCATCTAATTAATCATTTGTTGTATCGTGCAAATTTAATATATTTTTTTCAGTAATTTTTCCTATTTTTAAAATCCTTATAACATTTGATCCCAGCCGTCAATTTAAACCATCCGGGGCTCAAATCGAAGCTTATTACTTCTACTTTTGTTTTCAATATTTAGATCAACCTTTTAGTTGTTTGATCAGTTATATATATATATATATATATATATATATATGCCCATCAATTTTAGCTATTTTTGGATCTTTTTCGTTGTCATGAAACCGGTAAAATGTTTGATCTGATTTTTGAAAGCAAAATTAGAAGAAAAGAGCTTTAATTTGAGGGTCGGATGTTAAAAATTGACCGCTGGGATCAAAAGTTATAAGGATTTTGAAAATAGGAAAAATCGCAGGTTTTTGTAAAAAAAAAGTTTTCATGATTTTTTGCTATTTTCTGTGAAGGAGTTGGCCGCACAAGCTATTATGTGTAATACAGTTGGGTATCGCTTTCCCACAGATTTCTATAAGTAATACAGTTGGGTATCGCTATTCCACAGATTTCTATAAGTTGCGCAGAGTATATGTGTTTACATTATCTGCTTGAATTTGAGGTTATGTTTTTGAACAGCTAACACACTATCGCTGCACAAAGTTACTGAGTATTCGGGGTCAATGATGACGGGGCCCAGGAAGTAGATTTCGTGACTTTTTGTGCATACATGCGAATATCGTTTCGCGGTAGACGGTCACGTTCGATGTCTAGGTGCCAAGGGTCTTCGATGACGAGAGAGTCGATATACATTGCGCGCTGTAGATTTTTATATCCACGTGTCAATATCGACCATGAATGCAGTCTAGGGTGACCGATAACAGAGTCAGTGCGCACTGTACTTCTTAGTGCAAAAATATTCAAATCAGTTATGTTTACTGTCCAGGTACATGCGGTCGACAAATACGCGATCTAGGTAGTGCATTCCATAGCTTTCATTGTCCAAGTGTAAAAACTGATTCTAGACATCGAAAGCTATGAAGCGCTTCAACAAGACCCTGTCATCGGCGACCTCATGCAGCTGAATACCATACACGAGAGATATCGATATTCCCGTAATAAAAATTTCATTGTACATCAAGGTACATACTTGAATAAGTTTTCTCAAAAAGACATGAAATCTCTAGAAAAAAACTTAACTAAAGTAAAAAGGTTAGGCGTGTTTGAAGTTTTGCGTATCATCATGAATGACAATAATTATGTTTACTGTGAAATTACAGATTAAAAAACAACTGAGATCAATTAAAAAAAGTCAAGTTTCCAATCATATTATTTTATTTATAATATGACTAACAAAAACTCATTATGTTTAAACCCATTAAAGCCCATGCTAAGACTGGTTGAGATAGCAAAAAACAGACTGTGCCATCCTTTGCATAAGTAAAAAATAAAATATACGTATTTTTTTTTATGTCATTTGCATTTGCAAAAAATCGTATAGAATGAAGCTAATTATTGTATTTATCCATCAATTGAACTCTGACAAAAAAGTGTTATATAGGTTTTCGTCTCGATTTTACCTCCAGAATCGATTCCCGCATTCAGATTTTGAAAATTATGAATTTTTTTGTAATTTGTTTAAATAATTTGTTATAAACAATTGCAAATGACATAAGAAAAAATACGTATATTTTATTTTTCACTTATGCAAAGGATAGCACAGTTTGTTTGTCGCTATCTCAACCAGTCTTAGCATGGGCTTTAATGGGTTAAAGGCTCAGTTCAGAAACGTTACGTATTCTGGTGTATATCTGGTGTCTGAACGTATTATGAATACGTTCAGACACCAGATATCTCAGGAAATAATTGGTAATCTAAACTTAAGTAATATATTAATAAATTACAAACAACTCTCAAGATACATACTGCGTAACTTGCCATGCCCCCTACATTTTATTCATGGTGTTGCCTGATTGTAAGTGTAACTTTCGCATATTTCATTTGTGTACATAAACTTATAAAATTGTTATTTCAATAAAATTAAATATTTCAAATGTAAAATCATGTACGTAGTAGTATGCGAATCGTCGCCGTTGCTACCTAAAATTATTAAATTGCGTCATTGTGATTGAATCTCGATACGAGCATATATTTATTTCGCCGCGCTTCGATGCGAAAGTTCTAACGAATTGAACAGATTTAGTCAAGATCACATATAGATAGGCGAAACATTGTAAAATTTTCAGGCAACGCTGCTGGTTCCATGCGACTTCATTGAAGATTCGCGTTGATTTTTTTTTATTTTCGTGTTGCATTAGATTAGGATAGCTAGGTTTGAATTAATAAACAATTTTCGTCCGAATAACCTTTACTAAAAATCTGCGAGTACATTTATTTTAATTTTATAAGACCTAAACTTCTATTTAATTCCCTATCAGAACACACGTGAACGTATTTGTTAAATTAGTACGGCCAACTACGAATTCTGAGTTGTTGAATTTAGCGGATTTCCCTCTGGGGTCACGCGCTCTATCTAGATAACCGGGAATGTATTCACCTTTGCGTGCGATTTCTCGCAGTGTAGCTCCACGTTTTCCGTGCAACTCGGATATTTTTATCTTTGCTCCGGCGGTGGAGATAACGCGGTATGCGAACCGTTTACACGAAGCTGTCTCCGTGCAATTTATAAGGCATCTCCTTAGTGTAGGATCTGTGCGTGGATTTAGTGTTTAATTTTGTGAAATCTATTGGATATCGGTAGCTTTAATTAGTCAGGCGGCGTCTGGAGAATTTGCGTCCGGCGTGCAAGTGTGACGGTTACGACCGAAACCTTGGGACGTGTGGGAGTCACAGTTATTTGTTTCGGTAAGTTTCGATTTTGGCTATCCATATATTTTGTGTTTACGGTTATCTTGCGATTAAAACGGTAATCTGGCTGCCTATATCGTGGTTATCTTGATTCGCGCCAATTACTGGCTATCCGAGTTTACGAATTATGTTGATTTTCTAAAAGAATAAGTAAAAATGTGGGAATAGAATAGAACATTTTGTGGGCAAGTGACAAGCAAATAAAGGTGTTTAATACAATTAATCTATAAATTTCGGAGTTAAATCCAATTTATTTCCGAACTACCCCCCTCTCCGATAACGCTTGCTAAGCTCAGCAAGCCGAGAAACCCCTTGTCCCACACAGTCTAAAATAAGGATTGAGAAATTCTGGTACTCAAAGGCGAGTGCTTGACGCCCTACGTTTAATCGAAAAGGATTCTGTGAGGCAGGGCTTTGTGACTGTGTGCTTTCGCCGTGTAGAAAATTCTACTTTACAAGGTAAACGTAATTACATTATGAATAGGAAAGCGTAATAGTCTTCGCACGTGGCAATACATACATTCATTAGGATATTTTCGAAACGAATCAAGTTGATCTTTAAAATACTAAGAAATCTAAGTGCGCTGCACCATCCCTTATCATGTCTTTGATTACATCTTTTCCAAAAACTTTAAATTATACCGCCTGCTATACACCAACAGTTTGAAGTGTTTGTAAGTTATGTGATAAAATTAAAATTTCTAATTTGTGTTCCTAAATTTTTGTACCAGGCGACCGATCATCAATTAAATGCTTCACAACAAAGCCCATCACTTTTTTAAGAAAAGAAGATTGTTTTACTGCAATCTTAAATTGCTATTTTGAAATAAATCGTGTAAAAATAAAAACAAAAAAGTAATATTATTACAATATAGTACATTTCGATACTAGTTCGAGAATTTCAATTAAGCCTTATGAGACAGCTTAGATACAAGGTCATACAAGGCTTAAATCAGTTTCTCGCACATGTATCGAACCGTATTTTTTGACACGATGTGTGCGAAGCTCCATTTGCCATACTTTCTTACCGTGTCTCACACACGGAGTGTCAAATAATTATTATTTTATTATACTTACATACAGGGTGTTCCATTTTAACTTAGACAGCTGAATATCTCGAAAAATTGCAATGTAATCAAAACATTTTTCGGACAAAAGTTGTTAGGTATTGAGGGACTGACTCTTCTATGACCTTAAACATATCCTTGAATTTCATTTTCAAGGTCATTCGAAAGTCAACTGTTGTTTTTTAAATAAAGTCTTGCATTGACTGGATAGGTCTCTACATGATCTTCTCTTAAATGGCTGGATCACTACACGATCTTGATAGGAATTCGCTTTGCAGTACAAAACAACTATAAAACTGGAGCCGGATGGTCCCCTAAATTTCCATCATCGGCACCACTTCTGCTTACACTTTTTATGAAAATATGCATGTGTAATAAATCTTTGACTCTGAGTTGACTTCTACCTAATGACTAGGTTTGCACTGCATCACTGGATGCACTACGTGGTCCTTAAGTACCTATACTCTAAACCCAAAGTTAAAAATCTGAAAGTAGAAAGTTTAAAACCTACATTTTAAACTTTACGAAAGATTATAAGCAAGAGATTATAGAGACTATAATGCATTTTAATCTTTGTAAAAAGATTGAAATTAGGCAATTAAATCATGCAAAGTTTAAAATCTATAAATCAATCTCTTAATAGTTAAAGTTTAAAGTTTGGCTTTTAATTTTCTATAAAGTTTAATATCTAGGTTTTAAACTTTCTATTTCCAGATTTTCAACTTTGGGTTTAGAGTGTATTCTATCCACAATAAAAGTACACACATATTATATCATTGGACATAGAAACAGATGTACACCCGACGGACATTAAATCGTTCATGACTTGACTAAGTTGACCGTCAACATCGCCATAGTCAAGCTTTTTGTTCCAAATAGAAATTTTACCTTCAAATATACTTATAGTATTCGTTTCGTCCCCTATCATGAAGGCTTATCTGGACGTAACGTTTCGCGCTCTTTTAGAATTCAAGATTGAAGATAAGGAATTTTATTAAAAAACTAAAGTTGAGCTTCAAATGGCTTTACAAGTAAAGGCCAAGGACATATTCTAAGTCATAGAATAGTCAGCCCGTCAATATCCAACAACGTTTGTCAAAAACATTTTTTGATGACATTGCAATTTTTTAAGTTATTCAGCTGTTTAATTTGAAACGGGACACCCTGCATACAACGGTTGGAAGGATGAACCAGTTAGTTTATCCGAGTCTCCGGAAATCAGGTATTAAAAAAAAAAGGTATCTCAGAGAATTAGTTAAAGAACCAGGTATCTTAGAAAATGCATTTGAAAACCAGATAACTCGATATTAGCTTTATTATATCTTTTAAATAATAATACTTACCACGATTTGTTTTAAGAGATCAATATGACAAGGTAATTGAAATTCTTTTCTACTTTTGTTTATCTTATCTGGTATACCATTTTGAAATGGAATAGGTTTTAGTACATGGTGATCATTATGAATTCCAGATTCAGAGTTAGGATTTATGATTACACGCAATCTCTGACTTCTATAATCAATAAACATTTATAATTAAATACAAATATGATCAAGAAAATGTCTTAAACAGATTATGTTTATTAGCATTTTAATTAAAAACTAGCAATTGTCATCTCGCTCGCTGGCGCTTGCTCGATTGTACTTAGTGGATTCGAAGATAGTCGCAAAGTAAATTATTCAATTTCATTTTTTGGTTTTCTATTTATAATATAATAAAATAATAGCATACACTTAAAATTACTGTTGCGAGAAAAGAAATTTTGTATGGTGTTCAGTAGCAGGCATAGTAAATAGATGCAATAATATGTGTCACCATATGTCGGCAGTGTTGCTGACGCCGGCTTGGCTATAATTATGTAATTTAAACATATATAAAGAGCACAGCGGTTTGATTGTTTATTCAGATATTATCATCCGAAGCAGTATGGTCGGCAAATTTAGGAAATTTGAGTCAATAATTATCTAGATTTAATTGATACGTGAGATCGTAGCATACTAAACACTGTGTTTATTTAATATATTATAAACTACTTTATAAGTCATTACATTGAGCCAAACAAGGTAGTTGTCTTTATGTGATGTATTAAATGACTTTACGTTAAGTGTTACGTGTGAGGGTCAATGGTTTTGTTCTCCGTGCGGTGTTAAGCTCACGGTTGCTACAAAAATACCGGGGTAATAAATAAACACGAGAGATAATCGGTGAATGTGTCTGTTTATTAATCGTAATTCACAATGGATTGATTGTATGAAAGAGATAAACGCGTGTTAATGTGACCTCGGAGAATGTGCGTCTCTAAGTATACGATCCTATAAGTCGTCTCTAAGTCAAAACTATCTGTCTAATGCTGGATCATGAGTGGCGAAATCGAGAGCGAGCGCCCGCGTGCACTCCTTTTTATAGACTCCCTGGGTGGTGTGATTCCTACACGCACGATCGTCCGACATCGCGAAGAGAGGTTGTGCTGATCCGAAAGAAACGGGCTTCGGTGTGGTCCGAGCTGTCGCTATGCGCGTATTTAGTTACTAGACGCCCTCGCACGCAAATATAACTATGCAATAAAATCTACGTCTAAAAAAATTTTGAGAAATATCTCATATTAACAACTCTCCTTTCTTTTATAGAATCGCGCGGGACGACGCTCATAAACGGATTGAGGAGGCCAGGTTGAATTACTACTATTCACGCCTGTCCTCCTTGACCGACGTTGCAGAGATCTGGAGAGAGCTTGGGAATCTTGGTATTACTACTTCTAAAACTCCTTCACCTGCTCAGTTCTCTCCGATTTAGCTCCATCTCAAATGACCCTCAAGCTCCATCTGTTGAGGAGTATCTGCGAACCCTGGAGAGTCTGGACCTCCCTGAACACTTCATCTTCAGGGAAATCACAGAATCGGACGTGTCGGCTGCAGTAACACACTTTAACACCCAGGCCAGAGGAAGTGATGGCATCCCACAGGTTGTAGTTTCTAAAGCACTGCCAATACTCGCTCCCTTACTCTGTCAAATTTTCAACCTGTCTCTGAGCGAGGCACGCTTCCCCTCCGCCTGGAAATCATCGCTCGTAAGAGCACTAAATAAAGTCAACTCTCCAACAGCTGTAACTGACTACCGTCCGATCTCTCTACTCTGTTTCCTGTCCAAGGCGCTGGAGTGGATGGTGCACAAGCAAATTTCTGAATATCTTGAAACAAGGCTTTACCTTGACAACTTCCAAACTGGCTTTCGCACTGGCCACAGCACGCAGTCTGGCTTGATTAAGCTGACTGATGATGTCAGGCTTGGGATGGACAGGAAGAAAGTCACTCTGCTACTTCTAGTTGACTTCAGCAAGGCGTTTGATACAGTGTGTCGCGTCAGGCTGCTCGGAAAGCTATCCTCTTTCGGCTTCTCCAAGCAGGTCATCCGCTGGCTTGCATCTTACCTTTCCGGAAGAGAACAGGCCGTCATTGGTGACAACTACGAACTCTCAACATTCCTATCACTAAACACCGGTGTCCCACAGGGGTCAGTTTTGGGCCCCTTGTTGTTCGCGTTGTACATCAATGACATTGGCTTCTGCCTTGACTCAGATGTATCCCATCTAATCTACGCGGATGACTTGCAAATCTACTGCCAATGCCCCCTTGAGGAGCTCGACTCCTGTTCTGTCAGGATGAGTGCTAACGCCGAGAGGATAATGGGCTGGGCAGCACTAAATAGGCTTAGGCTGAATGTCAGTAAGACTAAGGTAATCGTCCTGGGTTCCCCCTACTATATCAATGCTCTTCCCTCTATTGCCAACACCGATATAAATATGGGGGGAGCCCAGGTCGACTACGAATCATCTGTATGCAATCTGGGGTTGGTGCTCGATTCCAAACTATCATGGAAAGAGCACGTCACACAAATTTAGAAACGTGCTCACTCTTTAATGTATCGTCTCTAGTTTTTTCGGAAGAGCACTAATTTCAGATTGCGCCAACACTTAGTGCAAGCACTCCTGTTTCCCATCATCGACTACTGTTCACTGGCTTACTGTGACCTGACGCAAGAACTCGACCTGAAGCTTCAGAGGCTTGTCAACACGGGGATCCGTTATATCTACGGTGTAAGGAGGGACGAGCACATCTCCCCTTATAGGCGTGAGTTGTAATGGCTTACCACCGCCGGACGTAGGAAATACTTTATGGCATGTTTTCTTAGAAAAAACTTTAACACCTCAGTACCCTCTTACTTATTAGCCTATTTTGATTTCCACGTCGCGCTCAGGCCTGTGAGGGGTGAGGTGACCCCCCTGGACATCCCGCCCTTCAAGACGGAGACGCTGAAGAACTCATTTTTCATCAGCGCTTCCTACCTCTGGAACAGCCTTCCATCTCACCTACGTAACACCCTGTCCATATCACACTTTAAACAGGCGTCTAAAGATCACTTCTTCAATTTGGAAAATACACAAACATGACGCAAACATTTCATCTCATGAACACACTTTCATCTCATCTCACTTAATTCCATTACTCACTTTCACACTTACACCCTGACACAACAATTATTATCTTTATTTCACCAAACTACTATAATGTATATGTACAACATAATGTACAAAAATAAAACCAATCTAAATCTAACAACAAATTTAAATCTTTCTACTCTAAATCCTTACGATATATGTTGATCTAATCCCGATTTAAGATAAAGGTAAGTATATTTAATCTATACAATATGCTAGGCAATATGTGTACATGCAGTTTTTCTAACTTACTTGACGAAATTTAAAGTAATACGCGTTTTCTCTGATTACATAAAGTGTTGCTAAGGTTGGACGAGCGATTTAATAATCATGTCGTTTTTCTAAAGTGTAATTGTTACATCATTGCGTGTTGTGTAATGCATCTTTAGCTGTGTTTGCGTTATTCTATCATACATCATGGCTACCTAGTGAATCTCTCTTTCATTTAAGTTTCTTAAAATATACTTTTGCTTAATATTATATTGCGTCTCGATCGATTGTCTTCATCGTTCTTAGCTCCAATCATCTGTAGATTCGGCCTCGAATCTCTTGGCATCAGGGCTGGCTGGAGGAGCATCTCATTGGCTGAGGCCTACTGCTGTAGGTTTGGGAAGCTGAGGCCGGCTGCTAGTAGCGGGAGTATGGGAAGGCCTGGTTTACTATATCTGGTCGTCTGGCCTCATACATCTGTGGATGCTTCGCGCTGGGTTGCGCATGGGTGTTTCTATAATCTAAAATCAATCTATCGCGGTTTAGTAGTGGGGCCCCCCTTTTTGTGAGAACTTAACATTCTATTACTATTATTTTGACGAATGTGAGTATGCAGGTCCCGGAGTAAGTCACCGTTGACTGAAGGAACAAAAATCTACCGTAAATATCCTTATATTTACCGAGTCTCTTTGCTTTGTCGATAATATCGCAAAAATCTTGTCCCGTTTTTAATGAGCGCGCTAGCATATCCTTCCTAAGGTTTAGAGATTTTATCGTGTCCTCTTTCGCTAGCGTTTCTTTAATAAAGGTTAGTGACATGTTATCGGTGCTATTTATCAATGAGACTACGTCTCATTCTGTTTCATTAAATATTAGGGTAGAATAGTTTATGCATACTTCGCGTGATGCTACAAGTCGTACTTTGTTCGTGCGTGCGGTGCAGCCATGCTGCAGGGGCTATGTGCCTACGCCGTCAATGTCTATAGTGTTGTCCGTTAGTCGTTTGCAGCTGGAAAACAATCTCTCTTTTGTATTCGTAGAGAATATCCAGGTGTTTGGAGTGCTCGTGCGCATCCGAAATGTGTCTCTTAATTTTATTATTTTAATTTTGCATTCCGAGAGATGAATGAGTTTTGACGGTGCTGATTTTGATTTCATAGCTCACGCCGTCGTTGATTTCGTGGACTGGCTTTGTGTTTTGCATATGTATAAGTTGCTAAGCTTCTTGCATTTATTTATTGCATCCAAGGTGATAGGGATGTATGCGTTTGATCCTTAGTCCAGTGCGAAATATTTCGTTTCTGAGCAAATATAAGCGAATGTGTCTGACGAATTAAGCGATTTCTGCTTGATCGGTAAGGCAAACGCCTTGTGCAGATTGTAATCGTTGTAGTCAAGCAATGGAGATCCTATATAATATACTTGATGCGTGAAAGAATATTGAGACGTCGGATATTTTAATTAATTCCTTAGTAGACATATCTGTTCTCATAGATGGAAATCGTGAGTTGGTTACTGTCTCTTTTGCGAGGGCTTCCGATTGTTCTTGTTTGATGTGACGAATCGTGGATGTACGACTCTTTGAGTCGCGAATAATATAGCATCTGTTAGAATCTCCGTCTCTAGTTAGTACTATAGTACGTTATTCTTAACGATTTTTACGTTATTTTGTGGGAGGTGGGAGTATAGCCAAAATAACTATATAATATAGGAAGATATAAGGTTGTTTTAAAAATGTAGTCTAGGTGTAGTGTAGAACATAGTATATTCAATATATATATATATATATATATATATATATATATATATAGTGAGTTTGAGTAAAAAAAGTTGCTTCAAGCAAGTATAATGTGTAATATAAGGTTATTTCAAAAATTTAGTCTAGGCGTAGTGTAGAATATAGCATATTTAATATACATAGTGAGTTTAAGTGAAAAAAGTTGGTTCGAAAAAGTATGATGTTAATATAAGGTCACTTCTTATGAACATCATGCCCTGCGCATGGATGGACAGTTGATTTTTGGTGAATTAGGCTTCGCTACTAGGAAACCTTTTTTTAATTGGGTATTTCAAATTTCTAAATATTAAGAATTTGTTCAAAATTTAATTTTGTCAAAAATAGTTAGACTACTTTTATGAAGAAACCTTTTTGTAAAAAATGGCACAGAACGAATTGGAAAAAACTAACTTTTTGGTCAAATACAATAGGCATTTGCCCTGGGTATAAGAGGTTTCTTCGTCACCGTCGATGTGACATTTGTTGAAAAAAGAAGTTAAAAACATGTATGCTTCAAATCACTTAAACCAATTAAGTAGTGCAGAAATACCTGGTATAAATGAAAATGAAAAATAGATTATTTGCTGTAGTACGACAATTTATAATAAATGTATGATACTGTAGATATACTTATATTAAAAGTAATTGAAAATTATTCTAATTCTAAAAGTCAATGAAATGATAACCATATACTTGAATACAAGGACATTTTAAAATTTTACTCGATTTTTGATATGTAGTCTACAGTTAATTTTCAGAGGTTGTCTAATATTTAACCTATTGATAGACATAAAGAATATATTCAAAAAATTTTTTCTGGTTTAAATAGAAACATGCACTGGATTTGTTTGTGGTACAAAGACAATGTAATACGAATTTTCGATAGTATTAACAAAAAATGTCTTTATGATGATCATAAAATTTGTATTAATAGGCTGTTTCCAAATAAAGATAATTTACGCATATCTTTTGAACAAGTACAGTATCAGACTAATTATTATGATTGCGGTGTTTTTGCTACAGTATTTGCAGTCACTATTGTATTTAATATTTGCCCGTGCAATGTTCAATTTAATATTTGTATAATGCGAAAAAATTTGATTAGAATGTATGATACGTCAACTTTATTATTTTTTCCAATATTGAAAGATTATAAAAATAAAATTCATTTTGAAACAATTGCTGAAATTTCAATGATAAGAAACGTTACTCACGCAATAAAATTTGCTGAATTTAAATTTAATTTTGATAAATTTAATATTAAGGAACTTAGATACAGGTATTATATACAGCAATCATTAATTAACTCTTTTAGAAGCCAACGCAAAGAACAAGTAACTGTTAGAAATCAATCAAAAATTAATATATATATATATATATATATATATATATATATATATATATATATAACAAAATAATAAAATAATAAGTTTAGCTAATAAAACAACTAATAATTGTATTAACCATTTTGAAAGAATCATACCGATGAATATGGATAACAATGACATTGTATACTTATCAAATCAAAATAGCAAAAAAAAACCTCATTAAAACGAAAATTTGATTAAAACAGTATAGTATTTTATAATAACTTAATAATAACACCAGTACACAACAAAAAAAAAATACCTGACCCCGGCACATGACACATGTCGTCCTATGTATTTTGGCTCGCTGAATCGCTCGCTCGGGAGTTGGCGTGTAAAGTTTCAGCAAAAAATATGCGTTAGGGAGTTATCGTGGTAACCATTTTCGTGCGCATACGCACATACATACATACATACAGACATACATTTTTCAAAAACCACTTTTCCTGACTCAGGAACCCTGAAAACGTGGAAATCTATCAAAATCTTTGATATCGAAATTTTCACCATCACAAAGCTTTCTCTTGGAGATAGCAAAAAAATAAATGGAAATTTGTTTCCACTACTTTGAAATTTGTTTTTTAAATATAATACTCCTTCGCCATCTTCTGAGCCTGTGAAAAGTCAAATTTATTATGCCACTCTGTTAAATTTACCTAAATTTAACAGACTGATAAATGCACATTTTGAACGGAGGGTCTTTGGTAAGGTTAATGGTAATAAAAATGTTTGTAAATAACATTTTTGTAGTAGCATTTTCTAATAAACCTTCACGAAAATTAATATATAAATTCACTTGTAACCGATTATATCATTTTAAATAAATTTATAAATCCATGGTTTATTATGTGATTTTCTTGGTATACTGAGTACTGTGGACTAAACAATGGATTATCTGTCCGTTCGATATGCGATAGAGCACAAGTGCTGTGATGAAGAATTGGAGGTTAGTTAAGAGTATAATAGAGCAGAAAAATCCAGACAATGCTGAAGATTCCCACGACTTCGAGCAAGTTTGTCCGTATATTCTTTTTGATCATCCACGTTTTTAAATTAGATGTAGGTTATATATTTACCATAATTTTCCATAATGTTACCAATATGCACATACACACACACTACGTGCGGGATGCCGATACCTCATATGTGGCACATTCCTTGGGTGGTGAATAGGGAAATGCTCATCGGCGCGTTAAGGTCTCCTAAACCGGCCAGAGGGTAAAGCAGAAATAAAATATGCTCCGCGGACCAAACTGGCCAGGGAAAGAAACCCCGAAAATGAATCAAACACGGATAGTGAGGTAATAACATTACTACCCTAAGCGGGTCAAGCCACAGAGCCCAGTCCCACCGCCGATTCCGATCGGGTGAAAGTCCCGATGATCGGCGCTAGCCCCACGGAGACTTGGGGGGGGGGGGGGGGGGGGGGGAGCAAACTCACTTAGAAGCCGCAGAGGTTAGTCACCTGACCCTCCTGCACGTAGATAGGCAGGTGATATGGAATTGGAGGTGAATGCAGACAGCGATAAAAGAGCTGCTTGCGTATCGCACAAAAATGCGCACTTGCATCGCCTTGGCAGCAAAATTGAGGAATTAATCGACTATGTCAAGAACTGGAACAATGTGCACAAACAGATTAAGGATCTTGCCTAAAGCATAAGGGCAAGCTATAGGAATATCTGCACGGCAAATCATAACTTATAGCAATGCCAACGCCCGAAACTCAGGGGAAGGAAACCCAGACAACCCCGAGTCTTAGACCTCGGAAAGCGGGTACAACAAAGAAATCCCCAACTACTCCGCAGGATAGAAATGAAGGGAATAAGAAAGAAGACAATCAACCTAAAAAGGCAGCGTGACAGGAAGGCTTTACAAGAAAGTCAAAGAAAAAGGAAAATGGGACAATCAAGGAGGATAAAAGTGTCCCTGGCGTTACAAACCAGAATGGGACCAGCAAGTATGGACCGAAGCGGGCAACCCCCAGACTTGATGCTCTTATCATCAAGGCTGCAGAAGGAAAGAGCTATGCAGACATTTTGTTAAAAATAAAAGCGACTCCTTCACTTAACAAGCTGGGAGATAATAAAATACGCAGAGCAGTAGCAAAAGATCTTCTTATAAAGCTTACATGCACGATTAAAGGCAAAACCTCGGACTTTTAAGGGGTTGGGCCTGAGTTAAATCCTGCAAAAAAAAAAAATATTTGTCTGATAAAAATTTTTTCTTTTTGTGTAAATTAAAAAAACATGTCTACTGAAAATATTTACAATATACTCTATTTCTACTAAATATTATCATATATACACTCTAAACCCCAAAGTAGAAAAATTGACGTTAGGAAGTATAAATAAATCAGTTTATACTTTAGGAATAGAATAACTCCTTAGATTCGTACTTTAAGAAAGTTTAAATTGATGACTTTATACTTTGGAATCGCATGAAAATATTTTAAAAGTGTAAAGAAGAAAATCTAAACTTTCCAAAAGTTAAGATTGACAGTTTTAAACTTTCCAAAAGTTAAATTGATCATGTTCAACTTTCCAAAAGTTTAAATTGACAATTTTCAACTTTCCAAAAGTATAAAATTTAATGAGACTGTTTCAAAAGTTTAAAAATAACATTTTAAACTTTAGAAAAAGTTCAAATTTGTAATTTCAAACTTTCTAAAAGTTTAAAATTTCACGCGAACACGTTGAATGTTTCAAAATAAGTTTTTAAAGTTTAGTAAAAGTTTGAATTTATACTTTTAAACTTTCTAAAAGTTTAAAATTTCACGGGACCATCCCTGGTAGGAACATTATTAGTAGATTCTGTCTGGTTGATCTACCTGAAAACCCTATACTGGTCACATGAATTTTGCACGTCCCCTGGTAGAAACATTAACGGTTAATAAGCTAAGTTTTGGGCCACTTAGCTAAGTTGTGGTTAACAATTTAAATAAATAAGAGTTTAAACATTATAAATGCATAGATATACACATTAACTTAAGATAAAACAGAACATTTGCTTGAAATTTGTCAAATGACTGTTATAACGATGTTCTGTGACCGTTAATAAGAGTTCTGCGGCGTATCCGCTGATCTGTTAAAGAGCGAGAGGAGTGAAAAGCAATAGCTCGTTGCAGGCTTCTTGTAGGCTGTTCGAAGCCTGGCCCATAGCGCAGTATGCTGTACGTGCACGTCCTCGTGCACGTGAGCCCGCGGAGGCATCGTGAGCGTATATGCTTTGTAGCTAGTTCGCGAGTTATTTCTAAAGGAACGCGCGGGAAAGGCAGAGAGTCAGGGACGAAATGATAACAAGCCCGAATGAAATGTAACGATTGAATATATTGAGCACCAATTACAACGCAGCGCGAAGTGAGAGAGAGAGAGAGAGTAGCGTACGAATTGGTACTTACAAGGACGCTCGTGCAGGATCGCAAGGACGCCTCGCAGCTTCGGGTCGGTTGTCACGGATGTACAGTGGCGGGCGACAGCAAGCCGGGTCTCAGCGCAGCGGTGACAATGCCTCGGGGCTTAGCGTGAGTGACGGTGTGCGGATGGACAGCGGGCGGCGATAACCAGCACGCCTCGCAGAAACAGGAGTTCACGTCTTCTCCGTGAAGAACAAAAGCACACGGCGACGCACGCACTCGGAGCAGCAGAAAGTTCACTAAAGTAATCGCGCGGAAGCTTTTACAAGAATATGGCTCGCGTTACAAGACGTCTGAGAATTCGACTGTACGAAACGATGGTCAACTCTCTCTCTCTCTCTCTCTCTCTCTCTCTCTCTCTCTCTCTCTCTCTGTACGCATGTAGGGCTCGCTTCTCTCTCCTCACTTACCTTGTAGTCTTAGCTGTAAGAAAGTAGTTAGTTACATAATATAAGATACGATACAATGAGAGGGAGAGAGACACAACGAGTGTATTCGGTCAACTCGTTATACTGTTACAATCCAGAAATTATAGAAAAATATCTTGAATCGTGAAAAATCCAAATATTTGTAATAAAACATGCAAACGTTTTAATGCAAGAAAAAAGAAAAAACAAATTTTAACTTAAAAATAATACTGTGTTGGTATAATAGTCACGCATCACTAAAATATTAGCAACATTTTGCTTTATTCTTTTACATTCAAATTTGAAAATAATGGTCAACTAAACTTAACTTTTTAACGGTTTTCACTCGTTAATTTTCTACCAGGGTCGTTCTCGGTAGCATATCGAGAACAAATAAAAGTAATAAATATAAGGCTCTTTATTCCTTTTAAATGGATTTAAATATGTTATAATAATAATTTACGAATCAAAGGATGGTTAATGTTCCATACTTATTATATTGATTATATTGATCCTTAGTGGAACAAAAATTCTGCACATAACAGTGTCCATCTAAAGATTTCAGACTAAAACAGAAAATAACTGAAAAAACATAAATTTTCAGCAGAAGAATATCAAAATTGAGACGAAGACAACAGTTATTTACAGGTATAATTAGGTTTTTTTTCTTTTAGTTTACTGCGGATGGTATCAGATTTCAACAGTTTTCAACAGTCACGTTAATTAGATTCTGTTATGTTATTGAAGGCGTGTTCTTAAATTTTAAGAAAAACGTTTAGAAATCCGAAGATAGCTGTTTTGATTGGGAAAAAACTAGTAAATGTAGAATACAACAATTATAAAATGAAGAAAACTGTTTTGAACTATGAAAAAACTGTTGTCTTTACTTCTTGAAAAGAACTTAGCCGAGATAAGCAAAAGATCTATCTTTTCTTAAAATTTCAACTTAATTAAAGTCTTTTTACTCCTGTAATCGTACGACATCAAAAACCCATATTTTTTGTTTTCGATTTTTAGCTCAAAAACTAGTCGCCGAAATGGTTTAGAATTTTTACAGCAAATAGATATTATCGTTTTTTATTGTCATACATTTTTTCAAAAGGTTTGACAGTTTAGTTTTGGAGATATTAAGTTTTTTTTTATCACCTTTTTTATCATAAAAATTGAACAGAACCGTCAATCTGGAAAATCTTGCGGGAAAAAGTAGGTAATTTCATGCTTTTTTGGATTACACTATTGTTGAATATATTGTATGAATCATAGAATGGTCAGAATCATAAAAAAAAAATTTCCCGAATTCTAAAATCAGAAAATATATATATGTAGGTCAAATTTTATTACGATCGGTCGCGTGGTTCCAGAATCATAACGGTATACGTACTATCCCACACACACACACACACATACACATTCTCACAGACATTTTCTAACAACGCATGATTCGAACTCTAAACACCTCCAAATGCGTTTCTACGAAGTTTTAGCGAAACTGAGAATTTTACTATTACAAAGCTTTCTCTAGGAAGCAAAAATGTTTATTTAATATTATTTTATTGTTAGATTCTGTTAAAATAATCAATACTGCCGTCTAATAATTACAAATAGTTTAAACACTTGTTTTAACCTTTAGAGGACTGGAAAACCAATATATCGGTTCACCATGTGATATGAACGTTGTATATAGTTGATACATAATATACCAGACACCAATTTAGCCACTTTTCAAGGACGATTTTAACTCTCAAATTTCGGCCGTCTAAAGGTTAATATTCAAAATTTATTTCTATTTTGTTCTATAATTTTAAAACCGGTCCTGTGTACTAGTTAGTAGCTATAACTACTTTTATAGAATTTTGGCTGTACTGAATATATTCATTTATACTTGACGGTAATTAATTCTCGTAAAACGTTTTTGAAATCATACTTTCGATTGGCTAGAATATATGAATCAGGCAATCTGATTGGAGTATTTCAAAAACGTTTCACAAGAATTAACTACCATCGAGTGTACATCTAATATTTAACAGTATATTTAATAATGACACGTCAAAAATTAGATATCATTACAATTAATTTGTGAATCGAGAGCGAAGCGAGCGTTTTTTGCTAGTATTTAATTAATATTTTTTACAAATGTCTTCCATTAGATCTGAGGGGGTATGTATAAGGTACATTTTAAGCCCGGGTAGAGTAAAGAAGACGGTCTGGATCTTTCACAAAGCCGTGTCAAGTGACTAAAAACAGTTATTTATATAGTGAAATGTCATGAAATTTGGTCAGTAATTTCGTATAGTATATATGATATTTTTCAGTAGAAATAGTGTATATTGTACAAATTTTCAGTAGATATATTTTTTTTAATTTACATGAAAAGAAAAAATGTTTTACTAAACGAACATTTTTTTGTTTTGTATTTTTTATTTTGTATTTTTGCCCGCTGAACACGAATCCACCATTGTTTTTGGCCTATGTAGCCCCGGTTCTTTCATAACCTCAAAAAATACTCCAAAAAGAAGTTTTACTCGGATAAGACTCGCAAAAGTAAGCAAAAAATTAGATAAAAAGCTTATTTTTATGTGTTTTATCCCACTAATCACTAATCTAACTTTATTTTAGGTCCTCTTGAACGTTCGATCGTCTCTAACTCTAAATAACACGTTACGAATGCAGATAAACGTGATTTAAAATTGCAGGGGTGTTACAAAACTTTTAAAAACTAGCTTACAACTACGCATGACACCTTGCTTTTCTTAAATTTAATTATTGTTTTGGCTCATATTTTTTGTCGCAGATATCCCCTTAAATAATTATGTTAGTCATTCGGTTGTATTTTCAAGTTTGATCAATTATTGTCATGTTTTGATAAATTTGGTATATGCAAACGAATTAATATTTATGCTATGTATGTATTATTAATAATATAAGAATATCAAAATTTATTTTTTAAATAAATAAATAATAAAATCTATAATATAATAATTAATCTATAATTAGGTTCCTGTGAGGCGAAACAATACATAGAAATGAGTTTGTCCAAAACTTTATAACCACCCCTGCAATTTTCAATCACATTTATCTGCATAAATGAGGTGTTATTTAAATTTTGAAATTTATATAAATCGGCAATAAGATTTATTTAAAAAAAATTTAATCGACATGTAATAGGTATATTGTAATTTACAAAGCTTTAATACATCAAAATAATAAACACGAGAAACTGCGTTGTTTTGCTTTGTTTAGAACTGTGTACTTTACCGATTCCTGACTTGTTTTCTTCTTCGTCAGAACTACAGTTCTTGAAATTTTAACGATTATTTTGAAAGAATGTTGTTCATAATGTAATTTTAGCGTGTCATGAGTATTCGTATAACTTTGACAGTTGATGTGTGCATAGCAAAGAGATAATAAGATATTTCATACGTACATTTACTTACATCGCGATTTTCATAAGTGGTGTTAACTTTTTTAATTAACTGTACATTTCACGTGTAATCATGACATAAAATAAAGGTAAGTGTGAAGTAATATTTTAAAACTCATTTAAAGCCATAATTTTTTTCATAAAAGCATCCAAAAATTAGTGTATTTAAAATTTTTTAAAGAGTAACATTTCTCTATAATATTATTTCAACTATTTTATTTATCACAATAATTATAATTTTTTAAGTAACTGTTGTATTTGCAATATAACGAATGCTACTATTAACATATTATAAGAAACTTAAGTAACCGTCTTTGTATATTTGAGTGATATTGTCATAAATTTATTTGTTAAAATTTACATTTTATTTGTTAGTTTTACAAGAATAGTTATCTTAAAGTTACTTTAAATTATAGTACTTTTAAAATAATAATTTTTTGTTTGTTTGTATATTATAGATATTCTTTACCTGTTCCTAACCTAAGTAACTAACCTAAGTTCTGTTATCAAAATATAGAAACCCGTATGATAATAATATAATTCGAAATTAGAGCTTATAACGGTGTAATGGATGCAGTTGCTCAGTTTCCAGCTCCGCTATAATCAAGGTCCGTAGACCTCGTTACTCTCGAGAAAGAGAGTCGTCGGGATAGCACCTAGTGCTGAATAGGTTCCGGCCAGGCCAGTTATGCTGCGATCTCGTACATATGCGAGACGCAAGCCCGCGGAGGCGGCTGGGTCGGTGATGGAGCGAGGTACAAGTATACGCGTAGGAACATGCAAAATAACGACTGTCGAGATTGTTGAGGAACTGTCACAGCGTTTATTGACAAACTATATACAGGGCTTGCATGCGAGCAAGCGAGGTCGCAGGTACGAGGGAGGATAAGGAGAGCCCTGGCGAGTGTAGCGTGAGAGAGAGAGAGAGAGAGAGAGAGAGAGAGAGAGAGAGAGAGAGGGAGAGCTGGCACTTACAATTAGCCGGTATCGCCCTGAAGTAGATAGGCTATAGGCATACTAGAACATAGGCATACTAAAACACCCCCTCTCCTCTCAGAGTGTTTTGGTACCCGATGAAAGAGGAGGGATCCCCTCTCTCTCTCCAAGATACTAGAACACCCTCTCTCCTCTCAGGGAAAGATTGCAGCCCTCCCAAAAGAGAGGGAAGCGCCTACATTTGCTTGGAAAAGCTCCTCCTTCTCTGATTTTCGAGAAACGTGTGAAAGTGTGTAAATACATCCTTATAAGATAGCACATCTGCTCGCTCTCGTGAAGTGATGAATCCTCAAAGCTGTTTCCACGTTAGATTGTCACGAGCAGAGATAATTTTCACACACACTTGAAATTACTGTCGATTCTTAAAGAGATAATCTTACGCTCAATAGATCTCACAGGGGTATCTGTGCGGCAAACGCGCAGGTATACACATTTCCTCGACCGCATGCTTACCTGCACGTGTGTATACACATCTGACCACCTTTCTCACAATCTCACTCAGATGTACTTTCTCATCCCCGCATGCTTATTTACGCGTACATATGCACATCTGATCTGTCCCCTTCTCGATCTGGCATACATATTTTCCCGACCGCTTGCTAGCATACGCGCAAGTATACACATCTGGCTGATTCTCTGATTTTGAGAAACGTGTGAAAAGCGAAGGTGGTGGAAAGTGTGTAAATGCATCCTTATAAGATAGCAGTCAAAGCTAATAAATTTATCGGAGAAAAATAAATTCCGCTTTCTCACAGTTTAAACTGAAAGATAATAACAAGAATAATAAGCACATCTGCTCGCTCTCGTGAAGTGATGAACCCTCAAAGCTGTTTCCACGTTAGATTGTCACGAGCAGAGATAATTTTCACACACACTTGAAATTACTGTCGATTCTTAAAGAGATAATCTTACGCTCAATAGATCTCACAGGGGTATCTGTGCGGCAAACGCGCAGGTATACACATTTCCTCGACCGCGTGCTTACATACGGAGATAATCTTTTTCATAGCACAATAGATCTCATACGGGTATCTGCCGGACTTCTTGCCCGACACGCGCGCAGGTATACATATTTCCGCATGCTTACCTGGACGTGTGTATACACATCTGACCCATCCCCTTCTCGCTCAGGTATACATATTTTCCCGACCGCTTGCTAGCCTACGCGCAAGTATACACATCTGGCTGATTGCTTGCAGATTAGCAGATAGATTATCTGCCAAGTTAATATGTGCGTGTGTGCGTTTTAAGAACTAGGATTTTGAATTTTCACACAGATAAGTTGGATACGTGCTGAAGACTCTCGCATGAAAATTTAAGATATGGAGAGTCAACAATGACCGCTCTCTCTCTCTCTCTCTCTCTCTCTCTCTCTCTCTCTCTCTCTCTCTCTCTCTCTCTCTCTCTCTCTCCAAGAAAGCGTAGGCGTGTACTCGAGTGATTGAGGGATGGTCAAATTTTGCTGTGAGGGAGGAGATTTTGAAAATTCCGGTAGGAAGTGTCTAAGGGAGGTTCTATGAGAAGAAAGTGGAAATTTTTCGCCAATCGAAGGACTTTTGGCAATTGAAGTGGAAAGGGAAGCTTCGCTGTTCACCCTATTTAAGGACCTGGTGCATGCTTCGTCAGTCAGTTCACTCTTCATTTTCAAGTTCATTCTTCAATTCAAAGTGTGAGAAGATGGAAGCTATCAACGACAGCATGAAGGCAGCTTTTGAGAAGGTTAACGGCTATAGAACAATTGTCCATCTCTTTAATGTGGTGTGGCAGTTGATGTCCTGGACATCGAATGGAATTAATGATGATTCCATTTTGAGAAAGTGTAAGTGTTATTTTTTTTACATTAGTTTAGATTTTATTTGTAACATTTTTTTTAATTTAATTATTTTTGTTATATTCTTCAGCTCTACCAGCCGAGTTAACTGCTGCGATGAAGCAGCTGAATGAGGGTGCGCTCACCTCACCAGAGTCGCAACATCAGCAGCAACTTCCCTCGATTGGTGTGATGCAGCAGATGATTAAAAGCATATCATCCTTATCAGAGATGCACCATCAGCAGCAGCTTCCACAGGAGCAAAACTCACAGCAACAAGCAGCAGTCGTAACAGAAGTCGCATCCGCAGCAAAAGCCGCAACCGCAGCCAGAACCTCAGCAGAAGCGAAAGCAGCAGTCGCAGCCAAAGCCGCAGCAGAAGCCAAAGCAGCAGTCGCAGCCAAAGCCGCAGCAGAAGCCAAAGCATCAGAAGCCGCAACTACAGCAGAATCCAAAGCAGCAGAAGCCAAAGCAGCAGAAGCCGCATCCGCAGCCAAAGTCGCAGCCACAGCACCAGCTAGGAAGCCACTCAGGGACCCTCGCTCTCCGCCGGCAGCCAAAAGTGATCGCCCTTCTACGTCTGCGAAAACCAAACGTTCGTCCTCATCAAGCGATCGCAATCGCTCGTCTTCGAAAAGCGATCGCAGTCACTCGTCATCAAAAAGCGATCTCCATCACACGTCATCAAAAAAAAGCGATCGCCATCGGTCATCTTCGAGAAACGAGCGCCATCGCTCATCTTCGAGAAACGACCGCACTTCTGTACCAAGCGATCACCACACAAGTACGGCAAGCACGAGGGCTGATTGCCAAGCGTTGAATACATATGTTTGCGCTGTTGAGCATTTACAGCCTCCTCTACGATCCGTAATAGCATCCAAGGGGATTAGGCTATCACAATCTTCAAGGGCGAGATCAAGCTCGAGTACAGGCTCAAGCTCGAGTT
>JAZHPH010000118.1:50660-64186 GCA_037356405.1 Nasonia oneida | reverse complement strand
TTTTCTAAATCAAAATCACCGTCCGGTGTAAAATTGAAACCAATGCCTGGAGGACCACGACTCACTTGCGAACCCTCAAGTTTTCTTCCAAACACATCGAGACTCATGGTAGTACTGATGCAAAGAAGAAAGTTGCATGTCAATATATATGCCCAGCTTCACGTAATTCCTCAATAATCGACTGGATTTCATTGTCGTGATTATTATTTCCAGCTGATCGTTCGGCAATCAATAGTCGAAGTCTCTCAATAAGCTCGTTTGGATCATCCCAGTAGACGAGATCAATGGAAGAACTTTTCTTAGCTATTTTATATTTAGGTATGAGTCCTCCTCCGCTGCTGCTGTTCTTTTTACGTGGAGTGCTGCGGAACATTGGTGCTAAAATATTCTTATATTTATTACTTCTCGACATTCGTATAGACTCATCTTTGCTGAATTTTTTCCGATGAGCATTTGTTGCTTCCAGAATCTTGCGATAATTTGCACGATCTGATGAGCTCAGAAGAAGATCATCCGGATATTTTTTAAATAGCAATTCCATTAGTCCACTCGTTTTAGGATAACTTTCATTTCTGACTTTGACATATTTATCATCAAATTCAATTTCTGAATCACCAATCATATACACTTCATCAACCTTTCGCACTCCGTATATATTATCAATCGTTCTACGGCTTTTATCTAGCAATGATAAAAAGTCTTCAGCTGATTCATTTTTTCCACTCGCAGATCTAAATGTAGAATTGGTTATTGTGTCAAAAGCATCATCATCATCATCATCATCATCATCATCATCATAATCATAAACAGTATAATCCAATAAACTTGATTTATTGTTCTTATTTTGATCGTTGAGCAAACTCGATCGATCGATTCTCATTCGTTTTTTCATTTTTTTACTGTTGTTTTGATCCAAAATGAGATTGGACGGTTGCTGTAGTGGGCTTTCACTTTTCATCTCAACAAGTTTCTCAAGTGGTGTGATGACTGGTTTTAGAGTGTCACCGATGACTTTTTCAAAATCATCTTTCTCCTGTTTTAATAAAGTGTATTTTTTCTTAATAGCCTCACGAGCTCGCAAGAGCTCACTAAGAACATTCTTCTCTTTCGTGAAGTCTGACATGCTGACGTGTCGATGTCTACAACTGAACTGTAAGTATGAGACTTATAATTCCTTTTTTATTGCAAAACAATCAAATCCTTTTCTGTATCTACCCTCATTCATCGGTCTATCTTTGTCAATAACAATGAATCCATATTTATCATTCTTCCAACATTCAGAACAAAGATTCCGAAATTCGTTGAAAGTTAAATCGGTATTCACATGATCTTCATAGATATGTTTAAGATTTACATCATCTTGTCGATAAATTACCAACAAATTGACATTATCTCTAATGAGATGTTTTCCTATATGAGCATAAGATTGACATAGATAGAAGCTATCTACACTCTTATGTCTCCCCATACAGAAGAATGCTCTGACGTTATCCTGCTTCTCACATGCCACATCATCAAAAATCATTATTGAATTTGGAAGGGCTTCATCTGGAGATACTACAGATTCATGCTCACTGAACGGAAGATATGATACTCCTTCAATCGGATCCAAGACATTTTTGAGAAATTGATACTTTGGCTGATTCAAGGATTTAGAGTATACATACAAATTCTCAAACCTAAGACCATTGGGGTGTGTAATTAAAGCCAATAAACTATTTGTTTTTCCACAGTTTGATGGACCACAGAATACTGCTCGTATACTATCTGGCAGTAATTCCCCATGACGCTTCTTTCTCTTCTCTTTTCCAAAATCAAAATTCGTGACAGGGAGTTTGACGTTCTGCTCGGTAAAATCCATGTTCACACATCAGAGTCAGATTCAACATTGAGCTCTCGAAATATAAATGCTCGTTTTATACCATGAACGTCAGTTGTGAATCAACACTCGAAGAGAGATGATCATACACAAATCTCAGAAACAGCCGAAAGGCTATGGATTGCTTGATAAAGTTATCAATAACTTACCTGTTGAAATGCATCTTCCTGGATATCAATACTGCGGTCCTGGAACTAAATTGAAAAAGCGAATGAAAAGAGGAGATCCTGGTATTAATCCGCTTGATCAGGCTTGTAAAAAGCACGACATAGCTTACTCTGATAAAAACGGAGATCGTAAAGCTGCTGACAAGATGCTTGCTGAGGAAGCTATGCAACGTGTCAGAGCTAAGGATGCTAGTCTTGGCGAAAAAGCTTTTGCTTTTGCTGTTAGCAATGCTATGAAATTAAAAGGAAAAACCGGAATGGGATTGAAATTTAATAAGTTAGTGACTGTGGCTAAAAAATCAATGTCAACAAGTAAAAGTTCTCGCAAGGTTATTCAATCAGCCTTGAAGGGTGCACGTCAAGCTGTTAAAAGTGTAGGTGGAAAGAAAAAAGTTATCATTCCACGTGTTCTGACGCTTCTATCAAAAATTGGTGGAGTTCTTCCTTTTCTCATTCCATTGTTCGCAGGACTAAGTGCAACCGGTGCTCTAGCAGGAGGCGCTGCTGGAATAGCTAAAGCAGTTGATGATGCTAAAGCTGCGCAGAAAAATCATGAAGAAAGTAAGAGGCATAATAAGACCATGGAAGCTATTGCTTTAGGCAAAGGTCTTCATCTTAAGCCCTATAAAACTGGAATGGGATTATTTATGAAACCTCATATCGGTCGTGGTCATCAAGTCAGTAGAAAAAAAAAACTTCGATTTAACTTTGCCAAATCGTGCACTGACTGACTATGATCTAAAAAAATATGCTCATATGATGAAAATCTCAGACTTCAGAGGTGTTTTCATGAGAAATAATCTACCACCCGATGGTCCATGGTATAATGAAACAGCAGTGGTAAACTTGGACGACTTTCAAAATAGAGGTACTCACTGGGTTTGCTATCGCAAACGTGGTCCTGAAGTGATTTATTTTGATAGTTTTGGTGATCTTAAACCTCCTAAAGATCTCATGTTGTATTTTAACGTGAAAGAAGTTAAATACAACTATAAAAGATATCAAAATTTTGACTCATTTATATGTGGCCATCTTTGTCTCTTTTTCTTAGCTGGGAGACTATAAAAGAGGTGCTCACTGACGAATACAATCATTATCTTCCGATCGGTCATGGAAGATAGCTTCACTTTGAGTCTCTCAGGAAACTCATCTGTCTTAGAAGCGCAATATTTTCCTTCGATTGAACTACCGAAGCATACAAATTTTGTCTTGGGTTTAGTTGAACTTTTATCATTTAACTCTATTCCCAATGTTGACTATTCAAATAATAAACTGCATTTAAACGGAGATATTATTATTAATATTCCTACTGGTAGTTATGAGATTGATGCTATTAATCAATTTTTACAAGCAAATTTGAAATCCAAAGGAATCGAATTCTCGTTGAAAGCTAACAACAATACTCTTAGAAGTGAAATTCTCTGCAGTCATCCGATAGATCTCACACCTCACGATTCCATAGGCCGTCTCCTTGGCTTTGCTCCTCGCACTCTCGAAGAGAACATTCAACACAGCTCTGATTTACCAGTGAAAATATTGAGAATCAATGCACTCAGAGTTGAGTGCAATATTACTGGAGGTGCTTATATCAATAATAAGAAAGTTCATACAATCCATGAGTTCTTTCCCAGAGTGCCTCCGGGATATAAAATCATAGAAGTTCCGTCACACGTCATATATCTACCGGTCAGTGTCAAGTGCATAGATCATCTACAAATTCAAATTGTCGATCAGGATGGAAATTTAGTGAATTTTCGAGGAGAGGAAATCACTATTAGACTTCACATCAAATCTGTATAATGGGTATCGTTTACAATTCTGGATCATATATAAATCAGTCATCATGGCAACCAGTCATCAGTCGACCGAAGAAACTCAAACCGTTAACACGCAAGAGCATTCAGTTTCTGAAAAGTCTAGGACTAAAAGTTCGTGGAAAAAATTCACGTGTATAATTCTTTGCTGTTTCCAGAAAAATGGACGAAATTCTAAGCATTCGATCAGGTGTCGTATTCGATGAGTCTATTGCTCATTACGAAGTACATGCACATCAACCATACTCATCATTAAGTTTTGACAACAGTGATGAAATTCGTATTTCTATCCAACATCAAGATCTATGTCTTTTACCATCGCGCAGCTCTATCCATATATGTGGAAAGTTGCAAGTAAAAGGTGGATCAGCAGCAGCACTTGCTAAAACTAAATTTGTCAACAATGGCATTTGTCATCTGTTTGATGAAATTCGTTATGAGATTAATGCTGTGGAGATAGATAAAAGTAAAAATGTTGGTCTGAGCAGTGCTATGAAAGGATTGATTTCATTTAATTTGAATCAGAATGATATGCTGGAGAATGCAGGCTGGCTTGGTATTCAAGACAATATCAAATCGGTTGTAGATGACAAGGGCAATTTTGACGTTGCGATTCCACTGAGTATGATCTTGGGTTTTGCAGAAGACTATAAAAAGATTATAGTTAATATGAAGCATGAGCTCATTCTCACAAGATCGAGAAGCGACTTGAATGCAATAATCCAGGAAGGTACTGTAGCATCTGGTGTAACTACTTATGAAGATTACGAAGTAAAAGTATCAAAGATTGAGTGGATGATGCCATATGTTGTTGCATCTGATAAACAAAAAATCCAGCTATTCAATTTCATTGGTAAAGATAATCCTATCTCCATGTGTTTCCGTTCTTGGGAGTTATTTGAATATCCTCTTCTCCCAAGCACTACTAAACACGTCTGGACAGTGAAAACATCAAATCAATTGGAAAAACCTCGTTTTGTGATTCTTGGACTGCAAACAAAGAGAAAATCAATGAGAACTGCAAACGCCAGTCGATTTGACCATTGTGAGTTGAGTAATGTGAAACTTTTCTTGAATTCACAATATTATCCATACAACAATATGAATCTCGACATAGCTAAAAATCAGTTTGCAATTCTCTATGATATGTATGCTAATTTTCAAAAATCCTACTATGGAAGAGATCCGCAATCGCTACTGACAAAGTCTTCGTTTCTCAACTTTGCACCACTCGTAGTTATTGACTGTTCACGACAAAACGAATCTCTCAAGAGCGCTCCTGTCGATGTACGTCTGGAGTTTGAGGCTAAAAAAGATTTTCCTGCTAACACTTCAGCCTACTGTCTGATCTTACATGATCGCATCGTTCAGTACAATCCTATTAGTGGAGATGTCAAGAAGCTCGTCTAAGCTGCATTGGAAAATGGAGTATGCAGTAGACATGACTGGTTTCAAGCAAACCGAAGAAGATTATATTCTAAAGGAATTAGCAATCATACTTCTCAAGGAAAATAGTGCAGATCCTATTGTTCTAACATTCAAAAATCCCTTCTCATGGAAAAAACTCTCAGACAAAATGAAAAGGGAAAACAAATGGCTCAAACATAATTATCATGGCATCATGTGGAAAACGGGTGGACATGACTACTCTCAAATCGGAAACTTGCTTCGTGATGCTTTATATAATGCATCAAAAATTTTTGTCATTGGTGCATTAAAACAGAAATGGCTTCAACGATTCAAATTTCCTGTTCACAATATTGAACAGTATGGCTATCCATCAAAACAATCTTTTAAGTGTGTCACAGTATGCACAAATCATAATCCAAGCTATAAGACGACCTGTGCAGTGCACAACGTCAAACTCATGAAATTGTTCTATCAGCATAAACTGTAAAAAAAAAAAAAAAAAGTAGAGAACGTTATAGGCATTCCAAAACATAATAGAGAGAGAGAGGGGAAAAATTATCCCCACTCTCTCATCGGGTACTAAAACACTCTGAGAGGAGAGGGGGGTGTTTTAGTATGCCTATGTTCTGGTATGCCTATAGCCTATCTACTCCCTGATGTTCGCTGTCAGCAGTCGGAACCTCATCGGTGCAGTTCCGGATGCGGTAGCGAGACGCAATGTCGCATACGTACGCACACTCACACACTTCAACTTTTACTCTCCTAACAGCTATCTCCCGAAAGTACTGAGCGTCTCGCGAGGAGTCAGTTCAAAGGTCGGATCGTATCTGGCGGCACGCGTCTCAGTCGCGTGTCGCCGAATTTTCTCTCTCTCTCCCTCTCTCTCCGCCTCTCTCGCGTCGTCCAGCGGCTCTCCCCGCCTTGCCAGCGCTGGTACCTGTAACAGTGTGAATTTAGTACAAGTCTTTCTTCTCGCGGCATGCTGAGCTTATGACGTGCTAATATCGCCCGTCATAAGCTTTTTGTGAATTTTACTCCAATTAATCAGAGGTACAATATGGGACGAAAAAGGAAGAATAATAGGAATTCTAACGTAAAAGGAAGGCCAAAAAAGGCGGTCGACTTAGCATTAACAGTGGTCGAAAAAGAAGTACGTTGAAAAATGCATCAGAATCAACTTTGCGTAGACGAGCTCATAATCTGCTCAGTGATCCCAACTATAATGAGACAGTAATATCTATCGCAAAAAATATGATCAACTTGAAAAGTAACAACAGACAGGATGGACAAAATGAAATAAACGAATACACAAGACGGCAATATGAAGCAATAATTGCTGATACAAAAGCATTAGGCTGCGATATTTATCCGTGTTATACCATTGTCATGAAAGAAAAGAAAAACTGTTATCCACGTAAATATAAAATAATAAATGATATCGAGGTCTGCGTTAGTTTACAAGAGCTACTCAATATTACTGGTGAGCGATTATGCAAAGCAATAATACACGACTGGCCTGATGAAACATATCATAACTTGCAGATGCGTGTATCAATAGGATTTGATAGTTCTTCGTGTCATAAAAATCCTCAGCAAAAGTTCGAAAATGTAGAGTATGAAAATAAAAACGCTCAAGTATCACTCTTTGTTACTTGTATTGGAGTGATTCAACTTTTTCACTCAACAAATAGTAAGTGCAATTGGATAAACCCAACTCCCATGAGTATAAGATTTTTTAGACCTGTGAGACTTTGTTATGAGAAAGAAACCCCTGAAAATACAAAAAAAGAGTACGCACGATTACTTACAGAAATAAAGTTTCTTTCTTCGTATACCTTTACCTTGTGTTTGAATACGATTACTGACCATCCGTCTTCGTCAAGATGCCCATGTTGTGATCTCACAATGACTGCATTTGATAACTTAAAAAATAAATTTACACCAAAGGAAAATTCATTAAATTATAGATTAGGTATTCTACATTGTGAGATTAAAGCCTTTGAACACTTAATGAATATAAGTTACCGCAAACCTTTCAAGCACTGGAAGAGAACTGACAAAGGTGCGAACTATTACTTATTTTTAACAATATATGATTACTTATTCATTTGTCCAAGAAAAATGAAATTATTTTACAATTTCAAGTAATTATTATAGTTAATTATTTTGACGTTAAATGTTCTAAATTTTCTACTTTACAGTTTTAATATGGTCTTTATGCACTTTTTAAATCTGTATTTTGATAACAATATTTTATTTTGTTAGCTATGTTAGATTTTATTTACGCTTTTATAATTATATGTAAGAATGAACGGTATCTTTTAAAATAAAAAAAATTATAGAAATTATTAATTACAAATTAATTACTTTAAGTAATTTTAATAAATAAATATTAAAACAAAATAATAATTATAATATACTAAAGAGAATCGAACTCAAGCATGTACTTGATTTAATTACAGAATGCAATATAAATTTGTAAGATAAATAATTGTTAATAAGTAGGTTATTTACTACAAAATATTTTAATTTTTTAGATAAATACAAAGACAGGGAAAATGTTGTCAAAAAAAAATTGTATGTAAAATTTCATATTAGAGCGGATCAACTTCTCCAAGGTACAGGGACAACCAATACAGGCAATCTAGCTCGCATATGTTTCAGAGAACCATCTACTTTTGCGGAAGCACTAGAACTTGACAAACAGTTGGTTACAAACATAGCAATAGTTCTCGCAGCATTTAAATGCAAAAAACGACTAAATTTAGAGAAAATGGAAACATGATCTTTGGATACGTATAAATTATATTCTACGCTATACCCGTGGGCAAAAATGAACCCAACTACACACAAACTTTTGGTAGACGGGTGTCAGATTGCTAGAAATTTCCCTCTTCCTATGGCATACTTTGCAGAAGATGGGCTAGAATCATGGCACAAGTACTATAGGTCAAACACACAAGATCATTGTCGTCAAAATTCTCGAATAAATCGTATTACAGATTTATACAACAGAGCGATTGAAATGAGTGATCCTTTAATATCCCTCATCAGAATAAAAAAGAAAATAACTGTTTTGCGCAAAGATCAAATTTCATCTGAAGTTAAGAATTACATAAAGAAAAAGTGAGTATTGGAAATAAAAATGTGTTACTTGTCACCTTTATTTTAAATTTGATATAATTTTTTAGTCTTCCTGAGTCAACATTTGATGAAGTAGAAATTGACGACGAATGCAGTGATTCTGAAAAGGACGAGACTGAAATGATCACAAATGATGAATTTGAATCACAAAATATTTAGTATATATAATAGCATAATAGTTCAATTTATTGTATTATATTTGTAATTAAACTATTCGTAACATTTCTACGAATACAATTACTTAATCTCTTACCTTAATATCATATTTTATCTATTTTATTACTAATCCGAAGACGAAATTAACTATGAATATTTACGTAAGTGCATATTTTTTAAATATATTAGGGGGGATGTGCCCAGTATACATAATTCCTAGTATAGATAAATTGATGTTTCCAGCTTCCAATAACAGATAGAGCTACTTTAGGTCGGTTTTTTTTTGTACGTATTTGTGGTCTAATAAACATACTTCGGTACCGTTATTTTAAATTAATCACAGAAAAAGTTATAAGGAAAATAAGTAAATATGCATTTCAAAAGTGTGAAAAGTTATTTTACGGGGATTGAAAATTGCACTTTTTAATATTGATGTCGCGAATTAACTATTCACGGGACATCGAATCGGGACAATTCCTAATCATAGAGGGCTATGTAAGGAACAAATTCACTTGAAAATTTTTCATTTTTGTGGAGGGTACAGCCGAAATTGTTAAAATTATCCATACTGGGAGCATGTTTTCGAGATTTCGTAGATTTCCTTGTAGAAATTGGACTAGAGAACACGTAGAAATTTTGAATTCGAATATTCATCGCGTTGTTTAAAAGTTATGCCCAAAATAGCTAAGGGTATCCGTACTGGTCACACTTCCCCTATATCTATTATATATGCATAGATATAAATATATATAAACACAACATTTAGGTACATAATACTACATACGAATGTGTGTGAGCGCCCGCGCACGCACACATACACACGCATATATATATGAGGCATTATTTGTCAACCGGACACCCCCTGCTCTCCAGAATTGTTTAAACTTTTAAGAGTCAATCGAGGATTCAAAATTTGTGTTTTTTCGTCTAGTTTTTGGAGCAGAGTGGCGTTTTTCGATTTTCAAAATGGCTGACACTATATGGCGGCTTAATAAAACGGCTTGATGTAGGACTTTAGTTTCATTACAGAAATTATTCAAAATGAATGAGCGCATCAGGCTAAAGTTTATGCAAAATTAATTAATGTCATAAAATATGGATCAAGTCTAAAAATGGTGAAATTCAAGATGGCGGATCCAATATGATAGCCGTATAGGGTCTTGCAATTGAAACTGGAAGATAACCTTTTGACTGGCTCTAAATTTGATCCTCAGGGGTTTTTGGGGTCGATAATTACAATTCTGATATCCAAATTACTAAATTCAAGATGGTGAATTCAATATGGCATCCTTATGGTCCCTAGATATTCAAAATGGAGAATAAGCGTTCGACTGGCTTATAATTTGATACACAGGGGTTTTTGGAGTTCATAATTACAATTCTGATGTCAAAATGTAAATTTTAAAATGGCGGACGGATATGGTGGATCTAACATGATGGCGGACCCAATATGGCGGCCGCATTGGCCCTTACAATACAAAATGGTGAACAATCGTTTGACTGGCTCAAAAATTGATGCTGAGGGGTTTATGAGTTCGGCAATTTCTATTTTAATGTCAATATTACAAAATTAGGCCCTTGCAAATTAAAAGGGGCGTGGTGTATGCACACATGGTCAGTAATAGTAATGTAATTTCCATAACGATTCTGAAAACGTCTTGAAATCACTTATCAGGGACGTTTTTTTTTAAGTCATAAATTCGGTGTTAGAGTTATTTCATTCGATATAGCAATATCGAGGTTATATGGGTCTTACTGACGCGAGTTCGCTTAAAGTCCGTGAAGCAGTGTGAAAATTGGAACATCGTGGATTTTTATATTGGAGAAATATTATGAGCTGATGCGTTCATCTCTCATTCGTAAAGTTTCATGTTTTATAAATAAGATTTAATCCATCTGAAGCATTAGAGTATCTCTTTGATAACAGAATCTTTCCTTTTTCCACGATAAAACAATGATGTTTTGATATTTGAGGTACTGCAGGAGCTTTTTTGAACCTTGCGTTTAAAAATCTCTGAGATTTTGTATGCTCTTGTTTACTATAAAAGAATAATATATTTTTCATGGATTGATTACCCCATTGAAAGAGCTGAAGCGGTGATAAAATAGGCTCAGTTGATTTACGCAAAAGACTCTGTCTCGAAGCTTCTCTTTTGAATGTTGCTCCAATACCGTCTGAAGCGCTTTTACCGTGCGCAGTTGCATGCATATGCCACTCAGCCTTAATTCCAAAGTCTCTCTCATGATGTATCAAATTAATCATTTGAAATTTGTTCTTAAAGTGCTGTTTTGGACCATCGCTAAAGTAAATGATTTTCTTTGCACTGAGTTCTTTTTTTAAATGGGGAATTAACTTCATCTGCACAGTATATACAGCTGCTGTATCATGCTGTAAACTATCTGATAAAAATATGATACTCTTATGCTTCAATTCTTGGTTTTCCTTATAGTAGCATACTACAGGAAAAAGGGTGCATTGTTTATTATTAAAATGAAATGCCTGAGATGCATCTTGAACAATAAATTTATAGTTTTCAGAAAAGTCGAAGACAGCTAGTATCTCACCGATGCATACATTATTTTTCTTTTCTTCGAAAAACTTTGATTGTTGCTTAGAAATAAAAGAATGAGGCTTTAGAGTTGTTAATCTATCGCATAACTCTTCAACGAAATTGTGCGATGAAAAGAGTTGAGTTTGTAGAGTTGACCTGTCAGATGTAACCCAGGTGCTGTATTGGACTTTATCGATGCCTTTATTATCTAATAATTGATGTAAGAATCGCGACAAGTCTACTGTGTTCGAACATAGATTACATTCACCTAGTAAACAATTCGTTTTAGGATTTTCACACGTTATTTGCTTCAAGCAGTCTTTATAATCTTTTAGTAATTTCGCAGAATGTTCCGTAAGCTTCTTGATATTTATAGCATCGAGCATCAACTTTACATTCTGATGAATTGTACACACACAGACAGAATGAGTGCCAGAAGAACCTGCAAGAACGCATTGTTTCGGACGCAATTGTGTAAATTTACTGAAGCTAACAAGAAATTTAGGTTTGCTTTCTTTGTACAATTTATGAAGTTCTCTTAAATCTAAAAGAAGAAGACGTTTTTGTTCTAAACAACGATCTTCTCCTGATTTAACAGAAACAACATCTTTTTTGCCAGACATAACTCTACTATTGATATCATTCATATAAAAATCTTTGACTTTTCGTACAGTCTGATCAGGCAATGGCTTTCCAGCTTTTGCTATAGTATTTGCCAATACACCTCCTGAAGCTCTAAGTTCCTTTGATTGTTTAGCTAGTCGCCTACTACAATTGAATTCTTTTGCAATTTTATTGACACTCCATACTTCTGGTGCAATAGTGAGAATACGTTTCCTTAAAGGTCCGTTATTTGTAACGAAGAAAATTTTTCCTTCAATTTAGTCAAGATATCTTCCAATTGCATTTCTCTTTCGGATCGAACATCGTTATCAGTAACTTCTACTACTGATGTATTACTTTGCGATGATAAATTCTGTTCATCAGCTGCAGATAATGAAACGTTCCTTTGGTCGAATGAATCACAATGAACAGAATCGGTATCACTCGCATTACTGAGAGATATCTCAATACTATTGTTTGAACAGCTGTATTTTTCGTGCCTGCAGTTCCAACATATTCGATCAATATCAGACAAATAGGGAAACTTGCTTCTCAGATACTCAGAAACCACTCTCAGATCTTTCCCCTTGTGATGTGGATTACCCAAATTCGCATAAGAATTACAGCATCTATCAGTATGTTGAGATTTTTTAGAAGACATGACGTAGATGTAAATCTTATGATTTGTGAAAAAGAAAATAATATACCGCCTGCAAATTGACAATCACAAATGAAATAACTTACCAACTATCCTGAAAAGGACTGTCGGCAAGCGAACACTGGAAATTGTCAACCACGAATGAAAGAACTCACGAACTATCCTGAAAAGGACTGTCGGCAAGCGAACACTGGAAATTGTCAACCACGAATGAAAGAACTCACCAACTATCCTGAAAAGGACTGTCGGCAGATGTTCACTCACAGTTGACATCGACGAATGGAAAATTATCTCAGTTATTCTGAAAACGAATAATGCAAACAATAGAAGGATATGACTGACAAAATTTCGGCAATTTGTAAACCTTACGAGCACCAATTTTTCCGTAGCCGCGATTCCAATAAAATAATACTGTTGTAGAGATGTTTCAATGGAAGATTCAAAAAACGATCCTATTATGCAACTCAAGTCAGAAAAACAATTTTCATTTGAAAAGGGAGGAAAACGTTAATGGAAAAGTAGCATCCTAATAGTTCTGATAGATATAAACTTATTCAAGAATTAAGAAAAATTTATACTATTATTATCAATTATTGTATATGCGACTATGCAATATGCTCATTTAGTATGGCAACGACCTGTACGCCATCATGTTGGATCCACCATATCCGTCTGCCATTTTAAATTTTACATTTTGACATCAGAATTGTAATTATGAACTCCAAAAACCCCTGTGTATCAAATTTTGAGCCAGTCAAACGGTTATCTTCCAGTTTCAATTGCAAGAGCCTATACGGCTATCATATTGGATCCGCCATCTTGAATTTCACCATTTTTAGACTTGATCCATATTTTATGACATTAATTACTTTTGCATAAACATTTTTATCCTGATGCGCTCATTCATTTTGAATAATTTCTGTAATGAAACTAAAGTCCTACATTAAGCCATTGTATTAAGCCGCCATATTGTCTCAGCCATTTTGATAATCGAAAAACGCCACTCTGCTCCAAAAACTAGACGAAAAAACACAAATTTTGAAACCTCGATTGATTCTTAAAAGTTTAAACAATTCTGGAGAGCAGGGGGTGTCCGGTTGACAAATAATGCCTCATATATATATATATATATATATATATATA
>JAZHPH010000118.1:0-50540 GCA_037356405.1 Nasonia oneida | reverse complement strand
ATATATATATATACACACGAACATCAGAATCGCGATGTATACAATCCCAAAACCCTGCAAATAAAGAGTTGTCTCCTTTTTTGCGCTAAAACACGCGCGCTCATCACACGCGCAAATGTGGGTCGTATGACGTACTTATTATATAGTTTATATAATCAAACATATATTTACCATCAGCATTGTAAAAAACATAAAATGACAGAGTTTTATAACTGTATAGAATGAGAACAAATCCTACGGAGTCATAAAAGACAACATTATGGCGATTCTACACGTTTTTCCCGATTTTCTGGATGAAAAAAAAATCCTACAAAATTTTAAGGGGCAGATTTGAATTTAGTTGGAAAAAATACATAAAAATATCGTTTACAAACATTAACAGTGACAGTGACTTTTGTGATTTTTTTGCGAAAACCGTCAACTTTAACGAGTTATCCTGGACCATACAGTAAACATCAACATTTCTGGTCATTTTTCTGTGAATTCTGATAGTTCGAACATCATCTTCCAAAAATTTCATGTTGATCGACCGACTGGATTCGGACTTATTTGATTTTGAAACAGGAAAAGTCGAAATATCCCATAGTGCGTCGGAAGCTGCTGGTGTTGTTGCTGCTGTCGCTGGCTGACACGGCGTCTGCCGTCCGTGCGATGGAGCTGGCTGGCGTGGTGTCCATGCGTCCGTGCGTTGATGTTTCTTGGTGCGGCGTCCGTGCGCCGATGAGGGTGATGTTGTTGGCGCTGCTTGCTGGTCTCGCGACCGATGTTGCGCTGTTTTGTGGGTTTCACCGGCTGTAGATAGGCCGGTGAGAATTGTTCCCCGCGGCTGTGCGTGGGCCGTAGAGGGGTAAAAAGGCGTCAGCGCGGGCTAAAAATGGCAGACGCGAGACGTGGTGATGTTTAAAAGGATAAAAGCGTCGTCGCGCGGCTGTAAAAGGGCCAGCGCGAGACCTGATGTCAAAAATGATAAAACCGTCATCGCGCAGCTGTAAAGGGCCGCGTGAAAAGACGTGGTTTTGTCAGTGTGAAAGCCAAGATGAGAGCTGGCTAAAAGCTCGAAATGAGCGAAGGCTGCTGGCCGCCGGGAGCGAGAGCTGAGGCGAGCTCTGAAGAGAACGAGCTCGCGGTTGACGCTTCACGAAATAGCGTGGGGTCGAAAATGGCGTCACGCAATGACTCGCGGATTGCAAGTTCTAAGACGGGGTCACCACTTTAGAAAGAAGGTAGTATGAATGAGGTAGGAAAGGACGAACAGACAGGGTACAGAGAATAAAGATAATACTAAGTGCGGATTGTGACTAGATTATATTAAACTATATACAAGATGACTACGTCTATTTGCACTGGCGGCCAGCCCGTGACTAATTCACGAAAGTGACTAAGCTTCCAAGCTCCCCTCTCACTCGCTACGTCGTGGTGCTCCGCTAGGCGGCGTGTCGGGCCGCATGTAGTGGTAGGAGGGGACTGCCACATACCTACTAAACTAGTAAGTCGGTGGACACAGAGAGTTGTAGAGGCAGTCGGCTTTATCAAGAATCGAATGAAGAACAGGGGTCTAGTGCTGGTGGCCTTTCTAGGCATCGAGAAGGCTTTATTCTAGGGGCAGAGACCGTTTTCGTCAGACTTAAATGGCCAAGGCATTACCAAGGTTATTTCTATTTATTTTTGCCTTCTAAACACGAATTTCGAGGGTGAAATGCCCAAAAGTGATCAAGTAATTTGTTATTAACATATTAATTGTCAATATTTAATAAAATTATATTATTTCGACCCAGAATAAATTTTTTTAGATTTTTAATATGATTTAGAATAAAAATGTTTGTATAAGTTTTTCCGAAAAAGGCTTTCTTGCGAAGTAAAAGAGTACTAAAGTCTGGTGAAAATCGCGACTTTTTTCTCAAGTTTGTCCAACTTTATCAATTTTTTTACTCACAAACTAAGCCTTTTTCGAAAAAACTTGTGAGAATATTTTCAATTGAGAATTATGTAAAGAATCTAAACAAATGTTTCTTGGTTTAAAATAATGCAATTTTATTTAATATTAACAATTAAATTGTTAATAACAATACAGGACCACTTTCGGTCATTCCACCCTTGAAATTCGTGTTAGGAGGCAAAAAGTCCGACGAAAACCGTCTCTGCCTCTAGACTTTCAACTTCCAACCACACGACCAGAGAAATGCTCAAGGTGGGAATGGAAGAGCATGCAGTTCTGGCAACCATCGCTAGATGAATTAGCAACATGCTAAACTTTAAGACAATAGTGGCTAATAGGGGGCCACACTTAAGCGAAGGCAGCGTTAGAAAGGGCTGCCCACAGGGAGAAGTACTGTCACCGACACAATGGTGCCTTCTGGTCGACAGCCTGATTCGCATCCTGAACGAGAAGGGCATAAATGTGCTGGTGTACGCAGAAGATATAATCGTCCTGATAAGAGGAGATGACGGAGATGTTCTGTTACGTCCTGACTATCCTAAATTGAATAGATAGGAACGTAATGATATGTGTAGTGGCGAGGCTTTAAGAAATTGTTAATTCGCGCCTAACACTCTCACTGTTAGTAAAATAAATGAGAAACTTACCTTTACGTTGAACCGTGTACTAGTTGAGTAGATTGCAGCTGTAGACTCGTACTGGGTAGTTTGGATTTTCTCGTAAATGAATATAACTCACAAGATCTCTGTTACGGTAAACCGATCGATTATTCAAATAATTTTTAGAAGTGGAAGTAAATAATAAATCTTGTTTCAATGTAAAATAATATTCTCACTTAATTTAAAAGAACTAAGACTTGTAGTTTATAAAATATGTATATTTAGACTTTGTAAGAAATATATAATTGCGGCTAGGCGGCTTTAAGTTTTAAAATAATTGTCACCGATTGTCGGACCGGCGCGATACGGAGCTCGTGACTGACGACAAAAAATTGCTCGTTTGAGTGCGTATAAGGCCTTTTAAAACCTTCGTTCGTAGTGTAATTTTTGTAATATTTACAACATTTCGCTGATTCGCAAGGTAAATCGAAATCGTATTACAAAAGTGATTATTTTGCATTTTGCGAACTCAACTCATAAGCGACACTAACGCATTGGAAGATTAAGATTCAGCAGTTTTTATTTAATTTAGGCCATATCGAATTGTTCAAATCATAATGAAATATTACTAATAGTAAGCATACGTCGTACGACGTAACAGTTCAAGAAAGCGTAATGCAGTATGCACTGGAACTGTAGAAAACTTGTTCAAAACAGTGAAACTTGGGGTGATCCTTAGCAAGGTCAACGTCATGCTGTGCACAAACAGGTACAAGACCAGATCAGTGGACGGCTAGCTAACTATTGTCAACTTATAGACTAATTTTAAAATGTTTTTTTAATCTAGAATATTTTATAGACAAAAATGAACTTAGGTCGGTTTTCCGGCAATAGATTAATTCTTCATTTTTCCGTATAATTGAGTTTCGGCAAAATTTCATAGTTAACATAAATGTACGTCGTTTCTACCTGATAACTTTTCATTTAATGGACTCATGTCATTGTGACATACGTTGGTTCGGAGCATAGAAGCATGCTTACACAAATTTTGAAATTTTTATGTGAAAAGGAGATATTCATATTTTTATTATTTCACCTATTAAAAAAACCGCTGCCAATTCATTGGTACATGGCTTCCTCCAACTAAATTGATAGGTCCAATAAATAAAATATTGTTTTAATACATCTATATATCTGCTTGCTATTGTCCAAAAATTTGCAGACCCCTCTGTTTTTTTATTATAGAATATAAACAATGTCGTCAATTTTTTTTCACAGAAATTCACGCATGTTTACATATTTTCCTAACCAACCTAACCATCAAAAGACAGGCTATTCATTGGATAGGTCGCTCGCGCAATTTTCGAGAAACGATTTTTACATTTTAGCTCTTTAGTCGAAAACCTCTCGACGAAATCGTTTAAAATTCCAGCAGCAGATAGCTTTTTTATGGTGAATCACCAAATAAAATTTTGAAGCATTTGACTACACTGTTTTAGAGATATAAGGAATTAAAAAATGTTCAAAAAAAAAAATGAAACCTTGTTATCTTACGAACCATAGGGATTTGAAGGCTGTGCAATGCACTTAGCCAAAACACATAAAATATCTACTTTTTCCCGAAATCTCAAGTGCAATAAGGCCTTTTTGCGTCCGTAATCAAGGCACAAGAAAAAACTCATTTTTTTCAGTTTTCGATTTATTACTGAAAAAATAAGTAGTCAAATCACTTGAAATTTTAATGGGGTATAGTTTGACACCCATTGACATAATTTTTCTCGCGAGGTTATGACGTTTAGTTTCAGAGATATGAATTACAAAAAAATCACCATATTCATTTTATCTGCCAAACAAAGCAATCGATCTCGAGCACCAAACGAGGAAAAGTAGGTAATTTTATTCTCTTTTAAATGGATTATAGCTAAATTGTTTGTAACAATGGAATGATTGAAAAAACGCAAAATAGTGTTTTTCAAAAATCAAAAAATTGTCATAAAAAATATAGTTGAGAAAATAAAAAATAACCGTTTTCCCGAATTCAAAATCCAAAAATATGTATGCATGTCAAATTTTATTGATATTGACGGAGTAGTTCCAGAAATATTATGGTATACATACACACGCACATCCACACACACACACGCACACGCACATCCATACGGACATTTTCTAAAAACACTTGATTTGAACTTCTAACACACCAAAATGTATTTTCTAGAAGTTTTGAAGAAAATTTTACTATTACAAAGCTTCCTCTAGGAGGAAGAAAAAGGAAGTTTACCACGCACCTATTTTTAGTATTCACTTCTATCGTCTGTCCCCGAGACAGCTAACATTTTTTTATCTCATCTTATCACATCACAAACTATATTAAAATGATAAAATATTATATTGGCATATTTTATACAAAAGAAGTTATTTTTACATATTTTATTCTTATAAAACCTGCTCCACAATGAAAAATAATAGACAACATATATGAACCGAGAGCGAAGCGAGCGTTATTTGCTAGTATATTTATGATGGAAAAAATAATTACCTTCTTAGTCCTGAATTAAACTCTGTTTTTTCACCAGAAATTTCGATATTACTTTTTTTTTTGTTTACGTTGCATTCTAAAATAAAAGACGATTTTCTTTCATCTAAATCATTAATTTTTTCAATGCATGATGCACGTTTAGAGTTACAAGCAGCTGAATTTTCTTCATGGCACTGAATATATGCTTTAGATGGATAACTACTATTTTCACTTTCAAATTCAATTTCTTCTTCATTAATAGTATCATTTCTGTGACTCATATATTCATGAAATACGTTTTCCGTATCATTCGATACAACACTAATATTATTTACGAATTCGAAAGAAGATAAATGACTTTCTATATTAGAAAATTCATTAGAATGAAACGTGAGTAATCTTGAATCATGTATTGATACTGTAGTATCAGAATTAATTGCTTGAAATTGTAATGTATCTGAATTTGAATGGTATTTATAAATTATGTTATTGGATACAGTTGACATATTATAATGATTATTTAAAGACATTATTCTCATGACATCTTTATTGGGGATGAAACGTGAACTAAGGAAAGCACCTTTTGACTTTTCTATGATGATAAAGTCTGTTGGCACAAACTCATCAACTAATGATCCATTATTTGTTAACCCTTGACTGCACCTACAACTCAAAATAAATAATAAAATATTAGTTTTTTGTATAGAAGTTTTCAAATTTTATATATAATACTAAATAAAAATTTAATTTATAGTTATAATCATATGAAGAAATGAGAGTCTGAAAAACACTTACAAACAAATTACATTTTCACTCTTACAAACAAATACTAAAATTCGTAGAACTTGGATTTTGTCCAAACATTTCGAGGAAGCTTCTTTCGACACAAAACTAAAACATCTACATTAACTTATTGCTATACATCCATAATATATATTTTGATGTATCGTTTTATTTAGATATACACTGCACGCATAAAACAAATAAAAATTAGTATACACCTGGAATCAAAGGCCCATAAGACTTAATCCTTGCAAATATCTTAGTTTTGCGTCGAAACAAGTTCCATCACAATGTTTGGATGAAATACGGGTTCCACAGAGTCTGATCCTCTCTTCTTGATTTTATTTTTTATTTGTAGAATTCAAAGTATATAAAGAAATTAGGAGATGCTTTTGTTAAAAAGCAGAGACTAAGCACCAAACTAAGAACACTAGATTCCTTGATGAGTCAACTAAAGTCCCCTGAAATGCGAAGCGCCCTGCTATTTTTATTCAGGTTGTTCAGTTGACATACCCACAATCTTTAGGTGAGTTATTGGGTTAAGCGGTTTGGGTGGAGTAGGATTGAGGTTCTAGTACTGAGTTCCTTATGTGGCAGACTCACATGCTTAAAAATATAACCCTACTAACCCTATTACCGCCATTGGCTTGTGTTGCAGTTGATTCTAGTACCGAGTTGCTTAATCCAAGTAATTATCGCGGGTGAGTCAAACAGGAAAACCCGCTTCGCACCAGGTTATTTTCATTTGGGTTTTTCAGTTGATTTATCTATCATCTTAACGTGGATTATTGAGTTAGAAGAATGTTTAAATAACGCTAACTGGTTTCAGTGTTAAAGTAGGTGCTAAGACGTAAAAAACATGTTTCTGGCACGATGTCCCTACTGACAAAATGTTCTATTGGCGAATTATCCTACAAGCAAAACGTCCCTTCTGGCGAAACGTCTCTCCTGGCGAAATGTCCTGCTGGAAAAAAGACTTACTGGAAAAGTGTCCTTTAGGTGAAATGTCTAAGGCGAAGTGTCTATTGGCAAATTGGTTTTAGGTCAAACGTCATAAAATCCTCATATCAGTTCACCTTTGACTTATACTGCGTACTCGTTCATAAAACTCACTTTACGTACAATAGGGATGTGCGATGTAATACATTATAAGTGCTAGATTTTAAGTTAACATATTAATTGAGCAAATTTAATAGATTCAGAAGGAAATAATGTCGAGATGTTGATAAATCAGTCAAAATAATCAATCAAGTTATTTTCCAGGCCGAAATAAAAAAAAAACCTTAAGTAACATATTACGGTTACGAAATAAGAAAAAAAACAGTACACGTCAGATATGTGTAAAAACTCGACAATCATAACGTTTAACTAGATTTTTACCATCCTACACTTACTTTACATTCAAAATAAAAAAAGCTGTTTGACAAAGTTGAACTCGCACATCCCTAGTCCATAATATATTTAGTTTTAATTTAATTTCTTAAAAGGGAAACATTCTTAGAAATAGTAAAATAGTTGGTAGTAACGCGATATTACATGCTTAAACGAAGTGATAATTTTTAAATAATGGCAATATTTAGAAACTTTCTAAGAGTTGGTTGTAATGTATGTATAGTTTGGTTTTGTCCGAAAAGAAGTATAATAGTATATTGTGTACCAAGGGCGTAAAGTGGGCTTTTTTAGGCCAAGTGTGGAGTTTGCAGTACGGGTCGAAGGCGGGGTAGCACGAGCCGAAGACGAGTACCGTAAACCACAAGAGGTCAAAAAGCCCGCTTAGCCCTTGGTGCACAGCATAGTTTTTGTGTTGCATGTATTGATTTTCACAATTTACAGGGAGTAAATTGACAGTTTTTCACACGGCCACTACACAGCCATGAATATTTAGAAATAATAGTATTATTTTGTATTTTCCTTCTTATTATTTTGTAAAATATGCAGAGGAATCCATACACTTATAATAGTATTATTATTGTTTATTAACATTTTCATTAATTACACAAATATTAATCTTTATTAGAATCTTTGAAATTTGTAGAATTTAAAATAATTTTAAAAATTTTGAAAATGTTAAAAGCCTTCACAAACTCAAAATTTGGAGTTTACAGCAAAATTTCGTCTTCGGGAAAAAAAGTCTGCAGCAGGCATAAATAGTATATTGTGTACCAAGGGCGTAAAGTGGGCTTTTTTAGGCCGAGTGTAACGTTTACGAGCCGCAGACGGGTACTGCAACCCCACGAGGCCAAAAAGCCCGCTTAGCCCTTGGTGCACACCATATTTTTTGTAACACATGTACTGATTTTCGCGCTTTTAAAAGATCTGCCAATGAATTGAGTACTTTTGTGCCCGCTGCTGCATTTTTTCGCTCGCCGGTCGGAAAACGACTACTTTTGTCCCTAATTTCGCGTTTTTCGTACCTATTAAGCGGACGTAAAGTAACTTTTTTCAGACCAACAAGCAAACAAAAATTTTAGCGGGCGTTATTAATTTTTATTTTTGCCCGGCTGGCGTGTTCGACCGCCGTTTTTCGCGTGGCAAAAAAATAAAAATTAAAAACGCCCGCTAAAATTTTTTAATGAAATTATGTACATATGTGTGTGTGCGTGTGCGTAAACGTGGAAATCAGTACATGCATTACAAAAAATATAGTGTGCACCGAGGGCTAAGTGGGCTTTTTGGCCTCGTGTGGTTGCAGTACTCGTCTGCGGCTCGTAAACGCCCAGGCCTTCGACTCGGGCTAACTCCCCTTGACTCGTACTGCGAACTCCACACTCGGCCGGTAAAACAACTGGTACTCTACGCCCGTTTAATACGTACAAAAAACGTGAAAATTGGCATATGTTACAAAATAGTACATTACACAACTAGGAACGAAAGTTGGCTTTTTCAAGCGAGGATGATGATTGAGCACGAGTAGGAGTCGAGGGCGCTGTAGGCTCCAGGTGGCAAGAAATTGGTTAGAATCTAATTCATCAACCTTTATTCTAAGTGTATCATAGTCTATGTTTAATCTAGTGAAGTTCAGACCGTTCTGCATTAAAATTTAAAGTAGGCAAAAGTGGGAGAATAACCCTGGTTGTGAATAAACTTCTCTCAATTATATAAAAATAACCGGCACCGTTTCGTCCCTGGTGGGGACCTCCTCAATCCTTTATTAAATAAAGGCTTGAGGATGTCCCCACCAGGGACGAAACGTTTTAATACTGTTTTAAAAAAAAAATATTAATAAATCGGGCTAAAAATTTGTGTGCGAACTTCGCTCGTAATACTAAGCTGACAGATTTATTTTGGGCTTGATCCTGCACGTTTACGCAGAATGCGGTCACCTCCAAAAATCGCTAAAAACGGTTTTTTAGCTCTAAGTCGAATTCTAAGCATTCTACTAAAAAAGTTAAATGGAAAAGTTGTAGACATGTTTAAAATACAACATTTTTCTATTCACATCAAATCATGAAAATGCTTATAACTCGAGTTTACAGCCCAAAATCGATTTTTTACAGCTGAAAACCAATTATTTGCCATAAAACATTACGGATTTACGTATTACATGAAAATCTTAAATGTAAAAGTTGTAAACATTTTCAAAATACAACTTTTTACCGTAGCAAACATTTTTTTTAACACTTTTTGACATACACAACCCTAAAAGCGATTTTTTGATACATAAATTCAATAATAACTTCGGTGCAACATGCCCCACCCAACCCAATTATTTTTAGCAATTTTCCTATATTATTAAAAGCTGAAAGTTATATTTTGGCCTTTATCTCATACATATATACAAAATTAAACCACTTTTTTAATTAAATTATAAAAAATGCATAATTTAGGAAATTCGTAATCGCCGAATACAATCCGTGTAACTTGGCATCATATAACGACGTACGCTATATTAATTGAATCTTTTAAGCTGAATCAGTACAATTCACTTTCAAAATTCAAGTGTATATACTGAACTAGAAAAACCTAAACTCAATAAAGAAAATTGCTTCGATTGAAGAAAAGCTCTAAGTAGCTTACTACATCCCTCTAAACTATGCTAAATACCTAAACAATCAATTTTCTAATATTTTAATTGATTTCCTACAAACAAAATATCATCCTTTTGTTTACTTCCTCTTGAAAACTGCGATACAAACGTGTTGTATTATTTATCTGAAATTACAATAGAATACAATTAAAATAAGATATATTTTAAGAATATCTACAAACAAAAATAAATAATTGATACAAATACAAATAAGTTACTAATTTTCCAGTAGTTTTGATGATAGTGTTGATGACCGCCAGAAGAATAACAATCAAAACTTTGACAACAATATTGAAAAAAACAGGATAATACTGTATAAGCACCGACAGTCATTACGAACGCGAAGCGCTTCGCGATGCAAGGCGGCAAGCTAACGCGGCCGTAAGGCCGCGTGTGGCGCGCTAGTTCTCTGTGATCTTTTCTACTGCAAACTTTCTACACGGCTCCTAACCTGCAAATCTGCTTGGCTTGGCTTGGCTTGTTGTCTCACTTGCACTGCCTACGCAGTGAATTGGCTGAGGTCAAGATGCGCCAGGAGCAGATCTCGAACAGTGTTGTCACGGGTTTGCACTATACCCGTGAAATCTCACTACACCGCCTCGCTTTCTCAGTTATGAACGCGCTTGACCCCACGGTCCTCAGAAGATACGTAGCACCGTCAGGACCATGGGGAGGCTTGATGCTACAAACAGCTCCGCCAGAGGTGACGGCAGACTGCCACCACTAACCGTCAGCCTATCTTCAAGTGCGCTTGCATGCTCGATCGTCGTCGCCAAAGCCCGGAAACGCAATCTACACACTAGCGAATTGGACGCTACCTTGCTGGAGGAGGCACAGACGTCCATAAGCTGCGTACAAGGGCTAGGCTGGAGGCCAAGAGGAGGCAGGGCTGCCGAACTTCCGTCAGAGATGGGAGACTCTACATGCGCTGTAATAATGACAGCGAGCGTGCTACCATCATCACCACCGACACCGAGCTGGAGACTTTTTTAGCCCGGTTTCCGCCAACTGCCAACATCGTTCAACACTGAGGCTACAACACACGCACACACATCATTTCACCACACCCACCATCAAGCTCATCTGCCACGTCTTCATCCAGTTCTAAGGTATCTCTGTCCGAAGGTCTACAAGTCTGTCATCTTAATGCGAACTCGCTTATGGGTCACATTGAGATGATCAGTCTTTTCTTATCCACTCGCTCTCCATTCCACGTAATAGCTGTTACTGAGACCTGGTTGAGCGACAAGGTAACGTCCATCACTTCACTGGACGACTACCTACTGTACAGACGAGACAGAAACAGAAACGGAGGAGGTGTGGCCCTCTACCTGTATGAATCACTGACAGTTAGCGTTATTTCATCATCTGACGGTGAATGGTCTGGTAAGCCAGGCAAGCCTGAATATCTCTTCTGTGAGGTATCGGCAAAGGGAGTCTCTCCTATCTTCGTGGGGCTTGTGTATCGTCCACCTCATGCTCCATTCTTCCAAGGCTCTAACTTCATAGACCAGCTAACAACCCACATGAAACACTTTATCCACCGTCACTTTCAGAAAACTTGCTAAGGAACACTTTTTTCAACTCGAAAACACAACCCGTACACACTTCACGCACACGCACACTCCTACTTTCTCGCTCATTCCACCTTCACTATCGCCATACTCTCACACTATACATACTCTAAACATACCTCAATCTATTGTTATTTCTTTTCTTACTTTGTAATGCTGTAAACTTACAACAGTACAATATAATGTAATCTCTCTCTCTCTCTCTCTCTCTCTCTCTCTCTCTCTCTCCATCACGCAGGTCATGGCTATCATCTACAGCATTAGCAGGAAGTGAAATCAAAAGACCGCCACTGCCCGACTCAAGGTACAGTAGATTGAGAATTGATGATTAACAATCAGGAGACTCCGATTCAGATGGAGACACGTCATCAACCGACAGTCAGAATAGGACTATCAGTAACATTGAAGTACTAGTGCAATTAACGATTTACCGTTGTGTCTCTTAGAAGGAGAAGAAATCACTGAACAGGTGCGTTTTAGAATGCACAAACTCAACCCGCATTATGGTACTGAACAAATGGACCAAGTCCTAGGAGAAAAGGTGAAAGAATTAATAGATCACACACAAGCAAAACTTTAAAAGAGAATGGACAATGATCGTGACTCTCTCTCAGATCATGAATCAGATTTAAGCAGCGACGTCATAATTATACAAGGAGAAGGCAGAATGTCTGACACATCCAAAATAAAACGTTCTCAACCTAGAACAAATAGTACCAAACGCATAAAGAAGGAAAATAATAAAGGAGTAGATATTCGAAACCGCCCGAAACAATAATGCCTTTTCCTTAGCCCATAACATAGGAATTAGCACCTGTTAATGAGAGATATGGAACCACAACAACAAGTCTAAAGACCAATCATGGATCAACAGTAGAAAAAAGTGTAAACTGTGTACTAATAAAAGGTCAATTACAGGTCACACGTTACAAGAAGTATAATGTGTTTTCTGTGGTATTAAAGGAAAAATACTTCAACACCATAAGAATTGAAGATTTATCTAGAACCTGGTTTAATCAGCGAAATGCTCATGCGGGTTTTTGCTAATTCAACAATCAAAATAACTATCTGCTATGGAAAGGTTCAGCTACCCAGTGAGAGCAAACGGAAGCAGATTATAGCAAACCTACATGACAGCCTAACAGGTGGACATAAATGTATAAATCGAACGTACCAAAAAATAAGAGAAAGATATTATTGGCCCGAAATGAGAAATTACATTTTGAACTACATCAGAAGGTGCAAAAGTTGCCAAGAAAAGAAAATAGAACGATTCAAAACAAGGGAACCCATGCTGATCACCGACACTCCCATTGAAGCCTTCGACAAAGTATCAATAGATACAGTGGGCAAACTCAGAATGACGCCCAGTGGGAATTAACATTTGTTAACAATGCAATGTAATTTGACCAAATTTCTCATTGCAATACCTATCAAAAATTTAAACGCCACTACAATAGCAGATGCATTAGTGAGACACCTTATTTGCCAATTCGGAGCACTCAGAGCAATTTTATCCGATCGAGGGACCAGCTTCCTATCAAACATAGTTTAATGCATGCTAACGTTTGACCACTTCTGGCTATAAGCCCTAAACTAATGGCTTTATTTTATTTTATTTATTTAATCCAGAATATTACAGAGTATAACTAGTATAGTTATACTCAGAATCTTGCAGAGGTAAACAGATTACCTGTTCGCAAGCCCTGACATTACAAACTAAAAAATACAAATATAAAAAACGCTTAAAACTAGTAAAAAATAAACTTTCCCTCTTATTCTATATTTAACAAACTAAAAGCATCAATCTCATGCTCATTAGATTTTTAACAAAAGCTTCCTTTGCTTAAATTTATTCCGCACGCAGTGATAACAGAAACATTAAAATAATAACAATGTTGAATAACATCAATACATAAATTAACAATTTATTTTAATCCACCTCCTTATTACATTTTTACCCGATGGTTTTTTTATATCTACTACTTTTAGATCATTTAGTAGTGCATTGTACGTAATGATAGCTTTGTTAATACTTTTCTTATCACTGACTCTTTTATAACTTTTAGGTACAATTAAACTCTTTTTCCTAGTAACACTAGTAGAACTTAGGTACTGGGTTTTGAGGTCGTTATAATGTAGCCTTATTGCCTCGAAGATAAATAGTTGTTCCAGGTTTAGAGAGCTGTCATGTGTTTTTATTAATTATTTTCAGTATTTTCTGTTGTAATTTTTGCACCAGACTTCGATTATTTTTATACACACCACCCCAGGCTAAGATTCCATAGCTTATCATGCTATGGAAAAAAGCATAATATATCATTCGTAATGTTACCGTCGACATGATGTTAGCTAGCTTGTAAAAATAATATACTAAGTAGTTCGTTTTCTTAATTATATATTGAACATGTTTATCCCACTTTAAATTATAGTCAAATACAATTCCAAGGTATTTACAGCTCTCCACTCTAGTCAACAATCTATCCTGTATTTTAACTTCTATGTGAGCAGGTACACTATTACAATAGCTTCCGAATGTCATAAAGACTGTTTTATGTACATTTAGCGATAATTTATTCGCTGCCAGCCAGTTATCTATGACCAATAAGAATTCATTCATATTACTTTGAGCCTCTAACCAATTCTCTCCAGTGGCAATTATGGCAGTATCATCAGCATAAGACAGTACAGAGTCCAGGGGGATCTGCTTCAAGATATCATTAATATATAATATAAATAGTAGTGGCCCCAGGATAGTACCCTGAGGGACACCTGTATTTATTAACAAAAAGTCACTTTTGCATTCTTCAATTTTAATTGTCTGGTATCTATGATCAAGATAGCTTGAAAGAAGATAAAATGCCTGACCCCTAATACCTATACAGTAAAGTTTTTTAAGCAGTAATTTATGATCTACCGTATCAAAGGCCTTGGCCAGATCAAGAAAAGTTACAATAGTTGGTATATACCTATCCATATTATTATATAATACTTCAGTGATATAATTTAACGCATCCTTTGAGCCAATATTTTTTCTAAATCCAAATTGATGCTTAGATAGAATATTATTTTTATGGACAAATTCATACAACCTATTGTATATTATTGTTTCAAAAATTTTCGCAATGTTAGATATGAGTGATATCGGCCTATACAATTTCAGCCTTTTTTAGAGCATCAGGCCAAATCGCATTTTCAATACACATATTGAAGATATGTGTTAATGATACCGAGATAAAACTTCCAAGAATCTTTAAGGTCTTGCTATTTATGTTATCAACACCACCGCTTTTTAGCTTCAGGTTGTTAATTATATTTATTACCTCAATTGTACCTGTAGGTTTCAGAAATATTGTATTTGGATTTGTATCTGGATATTTAAATTTGGCATTATTTGGTTTCACAATATCATTAGACAATTTTCGGCCAATATCACAAAAGAATTTGTTCATTTTCTTAGCTATCTCTACTTTATCCGTAATTTTATTATCATTGACCTTTATATAACTTATGGTATTATAATTTTTCCCCATTTTGTTGTTTATGATACCCCAAAGTTTTTTAGGATTGTTGACATTATTTTGAACTAGCTTTGCATCGTATTTAATTTTCGCATCTTTGATAACTTTATCTAACATTTTAGCATAGTTTTTGTAATCCAGTTTGAGTTGATCATTCGTAATATCCGTCTGCCATAAGTTATATAAAAATTCTTTGGTTTTACATGATTTAATTATTCCATCAGTGATCCAATTTTTCCTACCCCGCTGTTTATTTATACTTTTTTTCGATTTAGCTTGTTCTATACATAACTTAATCTTATCTATTAAATTATTTATAGCCATATTTGGATCTTGCATTGACAATATTTCAGTCCAGTTGATGGTAGCCGCGATATGTTTAATTTTGTTGTAGTTTAATAATTCTATAGGTTTAATTTGTTCAATTTTTATTTTGTTGACTGCAATAAAAATAGGGTAGTGGTTAGTAATAGTAGCTTTGAGTTCATAGGTAGCTGTATCAATGTTATTAGTTTTTATAAATATATTGTCAATGCATGATCCTTTGGCTAAGCCCAAGGGTGGTCTTGTTATACCAACAAATCCAGGACTAAAACCTTTTTCTAGAAAATTGCACAAAAATTCCTGGCTCAACCAATCGCATTCTAACAGATCTACATTAAAATCGCTAATTACGAGATGATTTTTGATATTTTTCTTTTTAATTAAATATTTATTTAGATCCATTATAAATTCAGTCTTAGGTATTTCGTGTGACCTGTATATGGACGATATTTCAATATTACTATTACTATTTAACTTAATTCTAGTATTTACAATCTTAATTCTACCATATTTAACGACTTCTGTATTTAGTACTATATTATTATTAACAAAGACTATAACCCCATCGTTTTTATTTAACCTACTACCGTTGTAATAGCAGTCATATTTTCCATTGGATCCTATCAGTTCATGTATACAATGATTATCTTGTTCGAAGGTTTCAGTGCATATTACTACAGATGGTTTGACACATAGACTCTCAAATAAAATTTTCACTTTATCGAAATTAGCATTCATACTTCTAACATTTAGGTGCATAATTAAATCATTTTTTTTACTAATAAATTTGTTAAGATTATCAATACAATTACAGCTTCTCTCTTTCTGAATTGAATCATTACTTATAGTGTCTAAATATTCAAAAGTAGCCATTTTTATCTATTTAAATTTAGATTTTTACCGCTTCCAAGTCTTGATCCTCTCTGGGTTTTTTTGATTGTTTTACCCTTGAGGTTATTTTTTTATTTTATCCTTAAATAAAAAATTATATTCTTGAATTATTTTAAAATTTTTTAAATTTATTTGCAGATTTACACATTTATTGTATATTTTTTAAATTTTAATAAAACAACATTGAATATCGATGAAAATCATTTCATTTTACAATATTGCAGGTTTGAAATAAATTAAAATTTTTAACTCTTGTGTAATAAATTTTATTTCGAATACATTCTACAAACTTATAATATTACAATTATTTAGATCATGCAATTTATATCTAATACATCGGTAATTGAAAATTACATAATTTTCTTAATTGTTATCAAGGATCATAAGTAGAACAATAATGATAATCATCAAAAAAGTGTTTCAAACATAAAGATTTTTACACCATGAACATCGAACAATTGCGACATTAGAGCACCCTGCAATTTCACAAAGTATATTAGATTGTGATCTAAAAGCAAAATTTACTGGATTTTCAAAATTCTCAGGATGAACATCCGTGTAACCACTTTTATACCATGAATATTTAAACAGATTTATGTATCTCGGAGAAGATAGTTGATTGTGCACTAAAGATTGAAGTTTAATGATATTGTTTCTTAAATGAAGATTCAATTCTTCATTCATCAATATCACGCTGTCCGAAAAGTGTCTTACATAATTTTTCCAAACCCTAAATCCAAAAATATCTAGCAGTTGTATTTTGCCTGTAGTTCCTTTTGGAATTATTTTTAAAGATATTTCTTTATTAGTAGATTTTATTGAACTGACCAAAGTAATTAAAAATGCCGATTTCAATGCTTTCACAAGTTGCAGAATTACAAATAAAAATAAATTTATCACGAAGACTCACGGATAAATTTATCACAGATAACTATTATCAACAGGTCAATAGCATAATCAGCAGCATATATGATATATAGCAAGTACTATTAATAAATATTATGAAGGACAGTGCCCAGTACATGAGTCTACCAAAAGTACACTTGATAAACCAACAGTCGGAAAATATACTTATTTGAGCCATGCTTTAAAATGATCTAAAATCAGACGAATTTCAAATTTTAGTAATTTTTAATAGAATACAAATTAAAACAAAAAAATGATCACTAATAATAACACAGGATGCCTTCTGAATCCAAAATAGTATCATAATTATTCGAATACGCCTAAATGAAATAATACCTGAAGTTACTTTTCCTGATTTAGAAGCCATTGCATAAATGTTAGCTGGTCTGAACAACTCTTGTGATACAACTGGCCCAAATTCACCAGTTTTTTCTTTAAGAACGATAAAAAGAGGGGAAAGAAGTCTACCATCACCAGATATTGTTGGTTGTATTGTATAACTATGAGTCGTAGAAGCTACAGATTGCACCAAGCATTCTACTTGACTTTCCCCTTCGATTGCTAATGTACGGCCAGAATGGACTTCTAATTGAAATCCACTTTGATCTGAATTATAAACATTTTCTATTCCTTTTGATTTAATAAGATTTTTCACTTCAATAAAAATTCATCAGCTTTTTTTGTAAATAATCTGCTCCTTCTATTGTTTTTTTGGTAATACATTTATTAATTTTTCTTCCAACAATTCTATGGGCTCTCTTAAAATTTTTTACCCAATGTTTTGATGCTTTGAAACGAAAATCTTCACGACCAATATCCTTTTGTGCTTGCAGGGCCCATTTCTGTAAATCTATATCAGGGATAATATGTCCAGTATCAACAGCAGCTTTGAAATTTTCTAACACAAATGAGCAAATTCTAGCTATTTTGTCTCTATAAGTTCCACCTTTATTTAAAGTTTTTGCCCAACGTTTTAATTGTGTTATTGATGTTACCTTTCGAAATCTATTTTGTACGGTTTAAATTTTAATTTTTATTAACACCACTTCTCCAAAACTCTACTGCTCTGATGTGCACTGCTGAAAACTTTCATCTGTAATACTATCTCTTTCATCATCTTCTACAATCTGCATTTGAATATCGTTATAAAGTTCTGCAAAATCAAGAGTTTCATCCTCAAAAACTTCAAATTCATTAAATTCATGCATAGAGTTTAATAAAATTTGTTCAATATGCTCTTTTAAATCTCTTTCTCCCTGTGTTATTGGAGTTTCTTTCAGATTAAGTGCTTGAAATGTTATTAAAAGCAAGTTTAACACGTTCATGGGATTTACAAACATTTTATTCCACTCTAAAAATTTAACACTGTAAAATGAAAAACTGTTCTTGTTATTTTATACTGTTATGTTTAACACGTTGAAGTACACTTTTAAACTCAAAGAAACATAAAGTTGAACTGACCAAAGTAATTAAAAATGCCGATTTCAATGCTTTCACAAGTTGCAGAATTACAAATAAAAATAAATTTATCACGAAGACTCACGGATAAATTTATCACAGATAACTATTATCAACAGGTCAATAGCATAATCAGCAGCATATATGATATATAGCAAGTACTATTAATAAATATTATTGAATATGTAGATATAATGATATGTTATTGAAATACATTTTAAATTAAGTAAGTTTAATGTGTTTTAATGTGTTTTAAAATTTCAATGTCATATATATATATATATATATATCCATGGCACAATCCAACATGGCGGATCCAATATGGCGGCAAAAAGTCTAATAAGTTTGACAAATTTTTATAATCACGATTTGCACTAAATTTGGTACACGGGAGTTTTTAGGGTCGTTGATTACAAATCTGAGGTCATATTTTTGAAATTCAAAATGGCGGATCCAAAATGGCGGAGGGGTTTTTTGAGAATCAACAGATTTGTATGAAATTTGGTAAAACTCGTCTTCGTGGCGCTCCCGCGCCACTTGATGTGGGGGTTTTTGGGGTCGCCAGTTACAAATCTGGGTCATATTTTTGAAATTCAAGATGGCGGAACCAATATGGCGGTCGGTTTTTTTTTAAATCAACAGATTTTTATGAAATTTGGTATATGGGGTTTTTTGGGGTCGCTGGTTACGAATCTGAGGTCAGATTTTCTTCATTCAAGAGGTGGATCCAATATGGCAGACGGTTTTTTTCGAGAATCAACCGATTGGCACCAAATTTGGTAAATGGAGATTTTTGGGGTGGCTAATGATGAATCCGATTTCAGATTTAAATAATTTTTTGCCATAACACACTGTGCTGTGATTTTTAGTAATCTCGTTTACCATCCTAGATCTGCCATCTTGCATTTGGAAATCTGTCGCCTGGTTCGTGATCAGTGACCCTCATATATTAAATTTGACGGAAATCGTTTGATTTTTCAAAATCGCATCCTCCATCTTGAATTTGGAAAAGATGACCTCAGATTCATAACCGGCGACCTCCAAAATCCCCGTATATTAAATTTGGTGCCAATCTGTTGATTCTTAAAAAACCGTCCGCTATCTTAAATTTCTAAAATATGATCTTCGCAATCAGCGATGCCTAAAACCCAGTATACTTAATTCGTATGACCCCAAGAAAATGTATAGCATAAACTTAATATCTCGATAGTTCATCTGCATCCACGAGATGACGGATGACCAACCAGAAATAAATAAATTTGTTTGGGATATGAGTATGGTTGACAATTTTGATATTTTTGGCAGTCATTGAAATTTATTTCCAAGTGTGTGCAAAATAGTGGTGGTAAATTTCGAACCTTTATTTTCCACCTATATTTTAACCCCTTTATTTTCAGTAATGACAGTCCTTTTCAGGATAGTCCTTTTTCTGAGGTATTGGGTGACTTCACAACATCTGGGTGCACTCAATAACAGTCCTTTTCAGGATAGTTATTGATATTTTAATTCAGGTGCGTGTGGAACATCGGTGGTTACTCTCCAACAGTCCTTTTCAGGATAATTGGCGAGTTTCTCTTAAGTTTTATTTGTGCCCAGCATTCTCAGTTGCGACAGTCCTTTTCAGGATAATCCTTTTTCTGAGGTTTTATGTGACTTCTCAACATCTGGGTTCACTAGTAACAGTCCTTTTCAGGATAGTTAGATTGGGGGGTTCTTTAAAAATCGAAGCATCAATAATACAATACAACATGGCGAATGTTAACAACGCAAAGGTACATTCTAAAAGATGTATCAACCCATTGGAGCTTGAAGGTCATATTGGAACAAACTTACGTACTATTAGTAAGTCTGTTTCACAAATGTTTCCAACGTTAAGTCCAGCATCAAAAATATGCCACAGTTGTAGGAAAAGAATTTACGACCAACATAAGGATGCTTCTCATGAAAGTAATGCCTCTGATGTTACTGCTGAGGATTTTCTTCAAACCGAGTCTACTGAGAATACCGCTAGTGACATTGAGATACCAGACGATCCATATGTCTCTGTTACCAAGAAGCCTCGCATTTCGAGAGAGGAATCTTTAGAAGAGCTTTTAAATGGATTAAAGGATAAATTCAAAAGTTTACCTGAAAACGACCCTCTGCGAAAAAGTATACTCACTATTGCACCAGGCTCTTGGACTATCCGTGAAACCACAGAAGAATTCAATTGTTCCTTTAGGATGGCACGTAAATCGAAGAACTTGAAAAGGTCTGGTGGCGTCTTAGCAATTCCTCCTTTCAAGAAAGGAAAAAATTTAAACGAAGAAACAGTCTCAAAAGTAATCGACTTCTATGAATCTGAGGAAATTGGTCGGATTATGCCGAACAAAAAGGATACTGTTTCCATAAGAAATAATGAGAGAAAGGAAAGAAAACAAAAGCATTTACTGCTTTACGATATAACAATTTTGCACAGAATGTTTAAGGAAAAGTATCCGGAAAATCCTTTGGGTCTGTCTAAATTTGCCGAGCTTCGTCCTAAATGGTGCGTACTTGCTGGTACTTCAGGTACGCATAGCGTCTATGTCTGTATTATAATCAGAATGTGAAAACGATGATTGATGCTGCGAACCTGAAAATGTTAACAAAAGATTCTGCAATTGAACTGAGTAATTATAAGGATTGCATAAATTACATTTTATGCAAAACGCCGACTCCGGATTGCCATTTGCGGAATTGCACGAGATGTTCTGATATGGAAAAATTCTCTGATTTGGTTTTGGAATTATTGGAAAAACATAATGTTCAAGAAATAATATTCAGTACTTGGCAATCTACAGATCGATGCACTCTTGTACAACAATGTTTGTCAGCAGAAGATTTTGTTGAACAATTGTTAAATCGTTTACAAACACTTATACCTCATCACTTTATATCTCAAAGTCAAACAGAATTTATATCTGAAAAAAAAGAAAATTTACGAGCAGATGAAGTATTGGTCTATTGTGATTTTGCAGAAAATTACGCATACATTGCACAAGATGCTGCGCAGGCTTTCCATTACAACAACGACCAGTGTACAGTATTCCCGGTCGTATTTTATTATCGCTCTGAAATTGGGATCCAAAATCAAAGCAATATATTACTTTCAGATAGCACAAAACATGATGCAGCAGCTGTATATTTGATGCAAGAAAAGTTAATACCAGAAATAAAAAAAGTATGTCCTAATGTCAAGAAAATATATTATACTTCCGATGGTGCGAAGCAGCATTTTAAGAACAGAACGCAAATGAGGTATTTAATGAATCATAAACTTGATTTTGGTGTTGAGGCTGAATGGCACTGCAACGCTACGTCGCATGGAAAATGTGCTTGCGATGGTCTTGGAGCTTGTTTAAAATCTGCAGCGACGCGATACAGTTTACAGGCTAAACCAAATGACGCTCTTTTAAACTCAAGCACACTTTCAACTTGGGCACAGTCAAAGTTTGAAAATATTAAGTTCTTTTATTACACAGTCAAAGAGACATAAAAGTAAAATTGGACAAAGCCGGAATAATACGACTCTCACCAACTTGTGTTGGAAGAACTACGGACAGTATGATATTTGGACAAGAAACCAAATCCAATCGGACTACATATTTATATAAACCCGAAATCGATCTAAAAATACATGACATGTATCCCATTCTCAATAAAAGAGACCAGAATCATAATCACAATGCACCCCAAAGCATTTAAATAATTGGACATAAGTCTGATTTTAACTTAGCCAAACCCTTAAAACGAATGATAGAAAAGCTAAGTGAATTAAAAGAACATAAAAGACGCGAATATTACACAAACACCCTCCTCTATGGTGGTCTACTTTCCAACTAATCATGATAGTAGGCATCATAGCCTTAATAATGGGAATAAAATGCGAAATGATGATACCCTGCCCAACATTAAACAAACAATAATATAAAATATTCCAATCTAATGAGCCCAATTGTAACAAACCTAACAGAAACCCCCAGCACTTCTGAAGCGAAATGCAATAAAATAAGTAAATCTAAATCATCCCTAATAGAACCCTAATTTAAAAATGAAGCAGAATGCGATTATTGACCCTAGTAACACCCAGAAAATCGATATTTACAGAAAATAGGATGACGACAACTACAAACGTATCAATATTCTCCGACATGCAGGTGCCAATTTGGACCGTAGTGCGAGAATTCGTACAAGTTGGGAAACCACGCTGCATCTTCACCGAAAAGCACAGAACAGATCCTGGAAGCAAAAATATTAATATAAAAACAATATATTTTTAAAAATAAAAGTGAAACTACGAGAGACAGAAAAATGTCGAAAACTGAAGATTTAAGATGTCATATATTTGACGGTAAAGAATTATAATATTTGGAAGAAGAGAATCCTGCTATACAGTGTGACCACAATAAAGCGGACATATTTGCTTTTGAATTTTTACTGCAAAATGAAACTTGGAAAGAATTATTTTAATTGTTCAACGGTGAAGAGTCGATCATGGCCTACCTTCTAGTATTTTTTTTTATCGATACGATACCCAAGCATTTTTTGGCAGGACGTCGAAAAAATGTTTGGGGTGAAATTTATGCTGAAAGTTGCTTTTTAAATTTTTACCAAATTCTGGGCAGCTTTCTGAATTGCAAGGCGAAAGTGAGATTTTAAATAAATAATTAAAAATTTTGGAATCTCGTTATTGGGTTACGGAGAAACTCGTCCAGCCACGGCAACTTCATCTTGTCGATTAATAAACAACAAGTTCAAACGATCAACACATGCGCGCAACAAGGTTTTAATCTTAGGATTTTGAAATAACATAATTCATATTACGTGTGTGTTGTGTGCATCATTGATTAAAAATATATTAATAAGTATTCTGCGAGCTTAACTTTTTAGGTTGAAGTGCTGCTAGTGTCTTTATTGGCGATATGTTGCTCGTGCTCTCGAGGAGATTTCGGAGCAGTAGAGCGTTCTCGGTGCTACAGATTTAATGCGAGTCCCTGGCCGTCGTCGATTTTTTCTGCATCATTTGCTCATGTATTGAGAGAAATGCAGATTAATCTGCATTTAAATTAGTTGCGCCCGCTGTCGACGAAGCTGAACCTGCATTCAGGCAACCGCTAGTCCTTCTCGCAGATTATCATAGCCACAAGCGAGAGGACGTGATGGAGAGTGAAAGCCTGCATTTCGCCAGCACACCTTCTGACCACCAAAGCTGGCCAAAATCGACAAACTTAGCGCCAGGAACAAGACGCCCTACCACTCAAAGCTCAAGATAGGCATCCGCAAGATGGAGGTCGGCGAGTTCAGGCAGACCGGACTGGCCGAAATGCTCCGGGTACTAAAGCTCGTCGACCAGGACAGACCTATGTACAAGTGACACGGACAACACGGTCATTAATGTGCGCGAAAGGTTCGCGTGAAAACCTTATAGACGCGTGTCTATAATTTTTGTTTACGATTTCTCGCGCAGGAAGCAGGAAAGCAACTTCCAGGAAAATCCTGCTAAAGGACTAGGAGAAGCGCAGCAAGATTTTTGGGGCCCAAGAACGAGGAGGAGCACGTGTACGAGACGATAGCAGAGAGTTCGTCGAATAAGGACAAGGCTCCACACGACAGCAGCGTGTCCTTGGCCAGCCAACTAACGCTTTCTTATGTTGCTTCTGATAACGATGAAAACAAAAAATAATTGTAAAAAATAGTATATTGTGCAACTAGGGGAGAAAATTGGCTTTTTCTAGCGAGGGTGATGTTTTGAAAAAGCCACTCCCACCTTGTTGCACACCGTACTTTTTATGATAAGTGCACGAATAGGCCACTTTTGGCCAATAGGCCAATTTTGAAAATACTTTTATAGACACATACATCCATCGGATAGGCTGCAGAGTGAGAAAAAAACTACTCCCAAAGAAGTAGTTTTTCTCCGCTGCTTAGAAAAACTCAATTTTTCATTCATTTTACATGCATGGAAAGTGGCCTTTTTTGTGCACGTATCATGAAAAACACATTCTTTTAAAAAAAAGCAAAAATACTGCGAACTCTACGATTTTAAAGCAAGCGCGTTCAAATTCTTGCAAAGTAAACCGCCTTTAATCATGAAAAATCGCCTGCGAGGCTTGAAAGGAGTCTCTCTGCGAAGCACACCTCTATGCTTTGGCTAAAAGCAGAAGCAGTGCAAGCTCTGCGATTTCGGAGCTAGCGCACTAAGATTCTTGCAGAGTAGAGTTCTTTTTTCGAAACAAATCGCAAGCAAGGTTCATGAGAAGTCTCTCTGCGTAGCACACCTCGTATCCTTTAGCCAGGAGCAGAAGCAGTGCAAGCTCTGCGATTGCGGAGCGAACTCACTTAAGTTCTTGCACAGTAAACGGCCTTTCTTCACGACAAATCGTAGCGAGGCTCTTGAGAGGTCTCTTTGCAAAGCACACCTCTTATCATTCAGTCAAAAATAGAAGCAGTGCAAGCTCTGCGATTACGGAGCTAGCGCACTTAAGTTCTCGCATAGTAAACGGCCTTTTTTTACGATAAATCGCAAGCGAGGCTTGAAAGAAGTCTTTTAGCGAAGCAACCCTCTATGCTTCAGCAAAAAGCAGAATCAATGCAAGCTCTGCGATTTTGGAACGCGCATACTAATAGTACATTACGATACGTGTTACATAAATGGTTCCTTTTTACACGGCGCAGTTAGCACCCGAGCGTAGCGAGGACTCTAAGCGCCGTGTAAAACTGAACCATTTAAGTCAAGAGTATTGTATAAAATTTTATAGCACAGACTGCTAAAATCCGCAAGTCTCGCCTATTCGTGACTAAAGTAATCATTATTTGCACCGTGAGGTTAGCGCACGAGCGTAGCGAGTGTAATAAACACGGACAAAAAAGGACTACTTCAGTCACAGATAGGCATGACTTAACAGCGGATTTTAGCCACACTGTGCTATAAAGTTCTTTTAAGAAACCGAATTGTAGAGCTTGTAGTCTTTTGACTTTTCGTAAAATAGTCGTGTGCTGTGGGTTGCGGTTCTCCTCGAGCCTTTCCGACGTTTTGACATGAAATAAAAGTCGAATTGCTTAACTAAACACGCCCGCTCCAAAATCGTAGAGCCTACCATGTTTAATATTTAATTGTAAATGTGTGTTTTTTTATTCGCTCATTAGTTATTTATAGAACATTCTATAGCCCAAATTTGCTGTTTATTTATATGATCGCCTTTTATTTTAATGTCAATCTACGAAAACTTCGTAAAAGTATATGTAGGTTATAATTTACGAAATACATTCTCAAAATAGTGGTAGCATAAGTCTTAATTTGAAGTTTGTATAGCAGGAATGTATTATTAGATAGACTGCCATAGGTTGATGTATTAAGATTGCTATTGGTAGAAAAGCGAATGGCCTAATTGTGGGCTAACCAATATCTAGTTTTTACATAAAACTGCCGCATGAATGCGGATCAAATGCATACTGCAATGTTCCGTTGTCTGAACGTTTGCGATAACAATGTAGTGGACGCACGAAGAATGTTTGAAGAAAATCATGACGGAGAAACTGTTCCAGGTCGTGCATCATTTTACAGGTAATATTTGTATACGCTAATACAATGCCAAACATAAGTGCGGTTATTTGACAAGTTTAAGAGCTTTTAGTATCGAGGGTACTTAACGACGTTCTATAAAGGAATACTTATGTGACGAGTATAGTACATGTGTATTTATGCCACTCAGTGCTATAAAGAATGTAAATTTATCGTCCGTCGACGGCAAAAATAGCTATACTTTATATCGTTTACCGATTACGGTGGATCATTGGTGGTACGGAAAATTACCATATGAATTTTGTCGACTATAATATCTTTGATACAATGATCCTTCTGATAATGTCTATATGATCATTCATAACTGATATGGCATGTGAACGCTTTCTTTTATTGTAAGTTTATCATCAAATTCTGTATCAATATATTTTATTGGCCTTAGGGTTTTGCAAAAATTCAATCAATTTGGAGTACTAAAAACGGCTCACAGAGCTCGGACGCGAACAGTCCAAGACGGCCCTGATAGAGGAAGAATTATTCAAGCTATCATAGATGAGCCACATCAGAGTGCGCGAGGCGTAGCACGGAACTTGGGGAAAACGTGCATATTTAAATAAAGTAATACCTTTATCGTTATTATATGATGCATTTCACATCAACTCTCTCAGCATGTATGTAAACTAAAGTAAATGGGTTCAAAAGTGTTTATTTAAGATAACAACCTCGTTTTGCTTTATATTATTAAAACAAATTCTCCAAGTAAAGTTCGCGTGGCGCGGGGTAGGTTTTATTCGTTAAGGAGCTTTGGTTTTAGATCATATTCTTGCTTTGTTCGCCTTCTTCTAATTTGTCGACGTATTTTATTCATAAATATTTTCATTATCGGCGCGTAGGGTCTCCGGTTTATGGATTTCTGATTAATTATTTGATTTTTCTATCAGTTACTTTCTTTGCGTGGGATAGGTGACATTCAAATTTTCCCATCAGTTTAATTCTACGAAATGTTGTCACAAGCAATGTTATAAAAGTTGACGTTAACTGCCTCATATATCTCGTACAATTTTGCTTTATTACTTTTATTTTTATATTTACTTAGGTCTGGCTAGAGAATCCGCGAGGAAAATTATCAGATCTAGATTTAAGGCTTATAAGCCAACAAAAGTGCATAAATTGAAACCAATCGATCTTGCTCGCAGAGTTGAATTTTATAGATGGGGTATTGATCAACTAAATCGAGACAAAAACTTTTCTCGTTCTGTGTATTTTTCTGACGAATCGACGTTTACCGTTATGTTTAATTTTTATATTGATTTTATTGTAACAGCAGGATTCTCGATGCTTAGGACGAATTTCATGCCGTGATTGCTATCGCCGTTCTCGTCAATAACACCCAAGAGCTTTTTGATCTTGGCTTCAATCTAGACTTCAAAGTTTAACTTTCATGATGTTTTGTACAACGTGTCCGGATTGTCTGTAATGTTGCTCTTCGACGTCGGAGAGCAAGTAGTGAAGGTCGAAGTTTATGTAATACTTAATGCTATGGTAATTGACGAATAATGATACTACTTTCTTCTTTTGACTTTGCGTACTATGCTTTTTTGTGACTCACTTTTTTTTTAACTCATAGCAAATTTTCGAAAAGACTCGAGAAAAGTTGATCTTTACCGCTCGTGCCTCTTCTAGCAAAAGTCAGAATCACTGCAAGCTCTGTGATTTCAGAGAGAGTGCGCTAAAATTTTGTCAGGAAACCGACTGTTTTTCTCGTGGCGAATCGTGGAAAACAGCAGGGCTCCTCTATCGCAGCAGTCGTGGTAAAGTTCTCTCAACCAGAGAAGCTTTTTTCGATGACACATCGCATAAGGGGCTCCAAAAAATTACAAGGGCTACTAATTCGGCTTCGTTCCGCGGCGTCGCTGCTGAAAAGATCTAGTGATCTCTAGATCTTTATTATGTTGTGATTCGTGCTGGAGGCTCGCGCAGCCTTGCCGCTTGAATCACAAGCTTCTTCTCTAATGAAATCCGAAAAAATAGCGGGATTCTCCGTAAAGCGTTGCATGGCTGCAAAGATTTTTAGAAATTCAGATCATTTTTAAGTGATGTGTCGTGCTTGAGACACGCGCAGCATAGCCACTCGAATCACAAGCTCCTTTTCGGCCACAATTGGAAAAACGGCTGCCTACTGTCTACCGGCGTCGCTGTTGCAAGGATCGCTCGGATTTTAGAGCTTTTCAAGGTGGTGTGCTATGCTAGTGGCTCGTGCAATCTTGCTGTATGGCATTGTGCCGGTGGACGTAATAAACAAATTCATAGAAATTATTCGATTTGATTCGATAGTCAATTTGTCAATTTCTTCGCTTACGGTAGCCTTGCATACTTCGTGGTATACATATGTTTCTTTACGCGTATACGTGTTACTTCGCGTTGTGTAAGCAAAGCATTCTTACTATCTTTTAATTAATTGATAAATACACCAAGTTAGTGACTACGTTGCTAAAACAATGGCTGAGCTCATTGGCAAAGAGTTCGACTCAAAGCAACATCTTGATACTTGGAAAAATGAATACAAAGAGAAAGAGCATGTACCGTTGTCGTATACATTGTCGTATACGTTGTCCTTGTGCTGGAATCTCCAAGTCTAGAGGGAACGACTTAATCAAAGCTATGCCTAGCCTGAAAACCAATTGTCCTTTTAAAATCAAAATAATTTTGTATAAAGAAAAGGAAAATTTGTCACCTAATAACATCTAATCTATTCTACTCTATTCAAAAATTTGTATACGGATTCTTAGAAGAAAATCATGTCTTGCTTTCCAATGCTACCAGCAGTCAACGTTATAACTCAGATGCAAACAACGATTTAGGAGTCAGCGTTACAAGAAATTTCCGAGAAAAAATCTAGAGATCGAGAAAAACATATTCCAGTGGATGTCATCAAAACCAAGCTTTTAGAAGGAGAAAAAAAACAATACAAACAGTAATTATAGTTGCTCAAATAGACTACCAGGTCGCATGCGCCGTTTTTGCGCTCGCCTCGGTCGCGCTTGCACCCGTCTCGCTCGCCCTGGTCGCGCTCGCACCCGTCGTATTCGCCTCCAAAACGAAAACGTCGCTTTCGCTCTGGTCGCGTACACCTTCATCGCGTACGCCGTTTTCGCGATCGCACCCGTCGCGCAAGTTTCGGTTGCGCAAGCTGCGGACGCGCAAGCTCCGGTTGCGTACGCTTAGGTCGCTACCCTGGCGAAAAAAATCACGTGATTAATCGCATGATAAATTACTTGATTCCTCACGTGATATATTACGTGATTTATTTGGCGGGTTACATCACGTGTAAAATCACGTCAGAAATCACTCGTAAAATTTAAATATTTGTTTTTATTAAAATGAATTGTTTATTTTCCATCTGAATAATTATAAAATACTTGTTAAATGCTTTTATATTTTCAGCTAACCAGATCGAGTGTCTGTGGAGATACTTAAATGAATTGTATCTCAACGTCAACAGCGTTCTGCCGAGGCACATCATTAATATGTTTAACAGAATACCGTCTGCTTTATAGAAGCTTTAATAAAATGTGCCACTGGTTACAATACAAATTTTAAAAAATATTAAAAAAAGAATCTCATTCTTTGTGCGTTAGTTCCGAAATCGCAGAGCTCACACTGATTCTGCTTTTGGCTAAAGCATATAGGTGTGCTTCGCAGAGAGACTTCTTTCAAGCCTCGGTGGCGATTTTTTCATGCTTAAAGGCGGTTTACGTTGCAAGAATTTGAACGCGCTTGCTCCAAAATCGCAGAGTTCGCAGTGTTTTTGCTTTTTTTTTAAAAAGAATGTGCTTTATTGACAATTATTTTTTATTTTCATCGTTATCAGAAGCAACATAAGAAAGCGTTAGTTGGCTGGCCGAGGACACGCTGCTGTCGTGTGGAGCCTTGTCCTTATTCAACGGACTTTCTGCTATCGTCTTGTAGACGAGCTCCTCCTCTTTCTTGGGCCCAAAAATCTTGCGGCGCTCCTCCTAGTCCTTAAGCAGGATTTTCCGGGAATTTTCTCTCCTGCTCCCTGCGAGAGAAATCGTAGACGAAAATTATAGACACGCGTCTATAAGGTTTACACGTGAACCTCTTGCGCACCTTAATGAAATTGTTGTCCGTGTCACTTGTACATAGGTCTGCCCTGGTCAACGTGCTTGATCTGAAGACCAGACTGAGTGGAATGAAAAGAATCTCAAGGCAATGAGCTACATATATTGTAGTATTACAAATACACAGTTAGAATTTTTTGAAGAAAAGGATACGGCATTAAAAATTATGAATCAATTCGACAAAATGTATTTAAAAGAGTCGACGGCATTGTAAATACGCATACAAAACAAGATATACGGAATGAAGTTAAACACTTTAAGTGTTTTTGCTGCGGATACAAAAGTCATCTAAGGAGAGTGTGTATAAATCCGTGGGAAGAAGAAGCCAATGGAGGAATGCAGTGGACAGGAGGAGCAAAGCAACAGCGAGGCAGAGGTTATGGTCAACGCGGTCGAAGCAAAGTCTGGCAACCACATGCAGACGGAACGAGTCAACACGATGCGAGGTACATGTATAACGAAGGTTATCAAGAAGACGAAACAGGAACATTTTTAACACAGGTAGAAAACAAAAATGACGGTGAAAACGAAACCGTAGTGTATGATTGCGATAGGGGTAAAATCGAGTGGATTTTAGACCACATAATAAATAATGACTTATATTTTTCTGAGTGTATAATGTTGAAAAAGCCTATTAATGTTAAAGTCGGAGATGGTAAAATTTTAAAAGGCACTAAAGTGGGTAAAATTATAACTTATTCTATGACTATGATAAACATTAAGAGAATTAAAATTACGATAAACAATGTATTCTATGTAAAAGAGATGGATACAAATTTGATTAGTTATACTAAATTAACAGATAAGAATAAAATGATATCTATTGAAAACGTATCAAAGATTTATAACAAAAATAACAATCTGATTAGAATTGCGTATAAAAAAATGGTTTATATAAAATAAATTGTTATGTTGAGACATAAGCAAATAATGTTGAGAAAATAACACAAAAGAAAAAAATGTATAGAATCTTGGGTCATGTAAATTTTAATTATCTAAATACAATGTGCAAAGAAAAATTAGTTGAAGGAATGCCAAAAAGTTTCAAAAATGTAATGCTAAAATGTGGAACGTGCATACAAAATAAAAAGCATAATTTGCCATTCTAAAATAATCGTAGTAGTACAAATGGAATATTAGAGTTAGTTCACACAGATTTAAATATACCACATAAAAATCAAGGTTTTGATGGATCTAAGTATTTCTTGACTTTTATAGCTTTTATAGATGATTTTAGTAAATGCGCTTCAATATATGCGTTGAAATCAAAGGATGAAGTGTACAATTATTTTTTAGATTATATAAATAAAGTCGAAAATTTAACTGGCAAGAAAATTAAAAGATTAAGGTGAGATAATGGTAGAGAATATATGAATAAAAACATATTTAATTTATGTAGAGAAAAGGGAATAATAGTAGAACCATGTCCACCGTATGTACACAAGCTGAACGTAACAGCTGAGCGCTCTAATAGGACAATAATGAACTCAGCGAGATGTTTACTTTATGATTCGAAATTGAATATTAAGTATTTGCTAGAAATTATAAAAGCCGCAGGGTATTTAAAAAATAGAACAATAACAAATACAAGTGAGAATAAAATTCCGATTGAAATATTTTTTTGGAAAAAGCCAAACATTAGTTTTCTGAAATTATACAGGAGTAAAGTATTTGTTAGAGTTCCAGAAATAAAAAGACAATCAGATAGAAAAGCTGACATAGGTATACTCGTAGGCTATAAAAGGGTTGGATGCAGAGTTTTGGTAAATATAAAAATAATAGTTACACGACGTGTAGACTTTATCAATAATGAAAATTTAATTGGATTTAAAGGTGATGATGAGAGTGATGATGAATCCGACATTAGTAGAAATGAAGACACTAAATCAAACAAAATCGAAGAAAATGTTGTAAATGAAAATAAGAAAGAGAGAAACTAAGTAATAAATCAGATGAGAAAATTGATGATCAAGGAATTGGACTGCGAAGGTCAGAACGCGAAAAAAAGAAACCGGATAGATATGGTCAATCCAATTCGTAATATATTTAAAAACTTACTAAGAAGCTTTACAGGGAAATGATTGTGATTTATGGAAGGAGGCTATGAATGGAGAAATAAATTGTTTAAATAAAAATAAAACTTGGCAATTCGTAGAAAAGCCGAAAGATTTTAGATTTTATTTAGATTTTATTTAGATTTTAGAAAGAAAATTTTAGATTTAAAATGGGTATTTACAAATAAATCTGATAATCATAAAAAAGCGAGATTAGTTGTACGAGGTTTTCAACAAAGAGAAGTACTGTAAGACTTGTATTCTCCATTAGCTAAAATTCAAACATTAAAGTTACTATTGTCATACAAATGGACGTCGAAACCGCATTCCTGAATGGAAAAATTAAATCAGAAGTATTTGTAAAACAACCCTTAGGTTACAGTGATAAAACCAAAAGGTATATAAACTTGAAAATGCGTTTTATGGACTGCGAGAAAGCCCGAGAGCTTGGTATGAATGTTTCGACAAATATATACAAAAATTAGGATTTAAAAGAAGTGTAAGCGAGTATTGTTTGTACACAAAATGTGAGAATAGCGAAACAATTTACTTGATTCTACACGTTGATGATCTATTGATTTGCGGAAAAAGAATGCGAAAAATTAATGAGATTAAAACCAAATTATCACAAAAAATTCAATTAAGGACTTAGGCGACGTAAAGACTTATTTAGGAATAAATATTAATTATGATTATAAAAATTGTAAGATGGCAATGGACCAAAGTAATTACATAGAGTCATTAGCTAGACAATATAATATTGAAAATAGTAAACTATTTTGTTACGGAATATTTTAGATAAATCTCCCTCGAAAATATTATTTATTTTAACGAGTCTGATGTGCACAAACAACTATACAGCTATCGAGCAACAAGCATGAATGGTCACGTCATGCGTTTCGCTCCCACGATCGATTCTTTTATTCTCTCCTTTCGTCACGAGTCTTTATTGAACTACTGAATATTTATTTAAGTCTCTTACCTTGTATTATAACTTGTATGTGTGTTTAAATTGGGAAAGTTGTGGTCCAAATAATTGTATATTCTCCTCTCTATTTTATCTTTTACAAATCTTTCGTCAAAATGATTTATGAAACTCTCAAACCAACAAATAGGCAAAATTGATCGTTCTTCTCTATCTCTACTCTAACAAATAAACTCTCGAACAAATAAATCTGATCTAAAGAAAAATTCTATATGGTCCGCCGGCTTCGTCGCTCGATCACAGAATGGAGAGCAGCGTGGTTCGAGGGCGCTCGGAAGAGGTTCCGGACCTCCTACGCTGCCGCCAACTTACTTCCCCTCAGCCGCGCTACAATGTCGGTGCTTGTTGCACTCATTACGCCTTACGGAGTCTGGCAACTAGCTACGCACCGAAACTGCAACGCAGCTCCGCACGTGTGACTCTAGCCGTTCGGCAGAGAAGTTGTTTTTGTCAGCGAGATTCTTAGCCACTTGATACTTTTGTGGCCTTGAGTCTCGCTGTACCTTTTTACGTGTGGAACTTTCTCGATCTTACTTTTGAAATTATTATTTCAAATGCGAGATCGGGAAAGTTGTCACGTAACATATTTAAAACACAGATGGAACAAAATTTAAGTCTAGAATCCGCACAAACAGCAATAAGTGATATAAAATATAGAAATCTCATAGGAGCATTATTATATATAAGCTCTGGAACGAGATTAGATGTTAGTTATAGTGTAAATTATTTAAGTCGATTTCAAAATAGCTACAATGAAACTCATTATAAATATACGTTGGGAGTTCTAAAATATTTGTATTTGACTAAAGATTTAAAGTTAACTTATAAAAAGAATGAAAATGCTGAAGTCATAGACAGTTTTGTTGATGCTGATTGGGAAGGAGATAAATTCGATAGGAAATCCACGACAGGATTCATTATAAGATTATATGGAAATGTTATATATTGGAAAGTGCAGGGCAGTGTGACAAAGTCGTCGAAAGTTGCTGAGTACGTAGCTTTATCAGAAGCTGTAAGTGAAATCAAAGTTGTTAAAAATTTGCTAAAAGACTATCTAGACTAAACTAAACTAAAGACTAAATCTAGAAAAACCAATAAAAATATACGAGGATAACTCAGGAGCCATAGCAACAGCAAAGTTTAGTATCATAACGAAAAACTCGAAGTACATTGAAGTACATTATCATTTTGTAAATGAGTGCTACAAAAAGAAAGAAATTGAAATTGTAAAAGTAGACTCAGAAAATAATATTGCTGATATTTTAACAAAGGCTCTGGGTAGAAATAAATTCGAAAATTTTAGAATGAATTTAAAAATTGTTTAAAGTTTAAGTAGCATAAAAATTAAGGTGTGTTGAGATATGAGTAATTTATATGCTACTATCCGTACACACTATAGAGAGTATGCAAACAGGCATGCGTGCGCGACTATAGCAAGCAGGCTAGACTAGCACGCGGTAGCGGTAACAATAGGTATAGTATGAGAGCGTGAGTATAGAGTCAGAAAAGCAGTTCGACCGCCGAGAGCGTAAGATGGCTATAAGCCCGAGCACATGTTGTGCATATCCGACGTTATAAGTGTAATCTCCAACAATGAGTATTAAATAAAGGTACAACACTAACCCGAAGGGTCCACTGGAGCAATGGGTGATATTATTTATTGCACCAAACCCCTCGTTTATTAACAATAGGGATGTGTGAGTACCCGAAAAGCTCGAGTCGGGTCAAGTCGAGTTTTTTTCGAGTTCGAGTCGAGTACTCGAAAAAATTGAGTACCCGAACTTATCGAGCTATTCGGATTTTTCGATTTACTCGAGTTTTCCGAGTTACTCGAGTAGATCGAAATTTTCGAGTTACTCGAAATTATCGGGCCTTGAATAATTGGATATTTCGATGTTATATTATTAAATATAGTAAAATTATAACTTTTTACAAAAATTTTCTATCATTCGGCAATTTGGTCAAAATTTGAACGTGTAAATTTCTTTATTGCTTAGTTTATATAAACGAACGAAAAGCAATTCGTCTGTATAAGCTTTATGAGCTCTCACTTTTATTGCTTCCTGCTTTACTGAGGCTGTCTTAAAGCCATGCGTAAATATAATTATAAAGTTTCGAGTGGTTTGATAAATATATGATTAAAAAATAATCTTTAGTAGTGCGAGAAACTCGAGTAACTCAAAAGATTCGAGTAACCCGAAAAATTCGAGTAGTTCGGAAAATTCGAGTAGTTCGAAATATTCGAGTAACTTGACTCGACCCGGTACTCGACTCGAGCTCGTCAAGTATCTCAGCTGTATGTACCTCAAAGCAAATCAATTTCCAAATAGAAAAACAAACGATTTTCGTCCGCCATCGATTGTATCTACTGTAACACATATCTAACATTATAATTCTCAACGCCAGATAGGGTTCTACCCCAAGGAGCAATAAAAACAATAAAATCTCTCTCTCTCTCTCTCTCGTCAGAAGGGGGACAAACCTCTAGATCCTCTTTCTTCCTCGAAACCTCGCTGGCCTCGCGGTCGCTGGTTTCCAGATGCTCTCTCCCTTTTCACCTCTTTCTCGCTTTCTCACACTAAAACGTAGCTGAGCTAACGTGGCTCGGCGAAGACCCTCTTTTTGCCGTGGCTGGGTTGGCTTGGCTGTGCCCTTCTCTTTCTTTTTCTCTCGTGAACGAAGACTGGTCGATCTGGCGCGTTAAGTCTTCAGCGCATTGCTGGGTCTACTAGTCTTTGTGGCACGAACGTACCCCACTGCACACTCACGCGAACGCCCCTTCACCAGACTCAGACCTCACCTTCCCCGCTGATCAGTAACGTGCCCCGATGAACATAAACCGCCTCTGGTGGATCGATAACGTGTTTCTTCTACTTACACTACATCGAGATCCAATGAACGTCCAGGAGAACGGAAACGGGGCTACGAATACTAGGCGGCCATATTGCGACCACTTGCAGTCTACCGCCTAACGTGTACGCATTGGCTCACGCCTATTTTTCGAGTACTTCGCGGAGTCTACGAGACAAAAACCTTGTAAATTAGCTGTTAACATAAAATGAGACTCAGTCGACTCACAGTCCCCGTACAGATCGGACGTGTTTACATTCCGTCTGTATACAGTGATCGCGAGTCCCATTCCCAAGTGTGTAGTGTAAAATCACAAGTGTTTAGTGTCGCTTTTCTCTACGTGCTAGTGATTTCGAGGTGCACGAGGTGCAGTTGTAGCGTTCATCCTCTAAAATGCATTCCTCTGACTACAGAGGTGCATCAACCAACAAACTCAACGAGATGAACAACAAACAAGAATCTCTACAAAATACTCAACCCTCGCAACCCAACTATGAAGGTGCTATTAAATCAGATTGTTTCCCGAAAAAAGATCAAGCTATTATAATTGATTCTATTGAAGGAAGTTCAATCAAAGAATACGTAAACGAAATTTTAAAGCTCACCCCACCAACCAACATTAGATTTACCTTCAGAATTTCTAATAACAGAATTTGTATTTACCTAGCTTCTAAACATATCGCTGACGATCTTATTGAAAAACAAATAACAGATGCTACAGTAAAAATCAGGCCGTTGATGGTTAATGCTCTCAAATGTCTGTCCTGTTATACCGCACGATGTTCTAGAAAAATATTTGACTGCATACAAGGTTAAACTAGAATTAAAAGTGACCTTTGTCAAAGCGGGTTTCTCTGGACCGGGCTTTGCGCACATTCTCAGCTTTAGGCGATAAATCTATGTAAACCCAGAAGATATACAGAAATTACCAGATTCCTTTAAAGTCGACTATGATAACACTACGTATTGGATATACGCGTCTACCGATACTCTCGAATGCTTCATATGTAAACAAGAAGGTCACGTTGCCCGGCAATGTGAAGCAAATCAAAACAGCCAACTACCACTTATTCAAGCTCCTACGTCTAATAATCCTGATAAATTTGAAATAATAAATGAAGAAATAATCGAGACACAAAATCAATTGGAGCAAGCTGACTTCAGAACTACAACCAAGCCTGCTGCGGTGGAGACACTGGAGGACAGCGCAAATATACAACAGCTGACCCACTCTACCCAAAAGGGAATCACAGATTCTATATCCAAGCGTCCGCTCTCTGATTCCTCATACTCGTCTTCTCTTGCAAACTGTAGACATTTTTCAAGTTCAGAAACCAGCCTAGAGTCATTATCAGACCAGTTTTATTCCATCGATAACTCAGTCACCCCAAATTTGACAGAAATCAAAAATAAGCCCTCAGAATATCTAGACAACTCAAAAAATTCCAAAAGTCCAGCCAAGAAAAGTAAAGTAGAAAAATCGAAACCCGAAGAATCTTCCAATCTTGAAACTAAAATTCTCCCTCTTAAAGTGATATTAGAGAATCCAATAAATAATTATCCTCTCAACTATTTACAGCTTTTGAACTTCCTTGATAGATCGAAAGGTCACCCAGATATCGATAGATTAGCCACAGAATTCTCACCAGTAATCATTAATATATCATAAATGCTGAGAGAACTGTATCCACATCTTCAAAACAGAGGCATAAAATCGACCTTTACAAAGATAATAAAACGAATCGAACAAGCTTCCCAAAAACCAAATTAAAATGGATAATACACCTTATGAAACAAATAAACCTACAACGTTATGTCAGTGGAACCTAAACGGATACTACAGGAGGTACGCCTTTTTACGCAAACTTTTATACGACTCTAACCCCGATATCATATGTCTTCAAGAAACCAACTTCAAAAACGACTTTTGCGCTTCAATCTCAGGTTATGATAGCTTTTTTAAAAATAGAACATCCTCTACGAAAGCTAGTGAAGGAGTCGCTAGATTCGTAAAAAATAGTATTCACTCTAGCAAATTATCCCTTAACACCGACTTAGAAGCTGTCGCTGCAAAATGTTTCTTACCTAATAGAATAACAATCTGCAACATTTACTTACCTAATAGTCAAAATTTTGATTTACAACAACTAGAGAACTTAAAATCCCAACTCCCAAAACCTTACGTAATTTTGGGTGATTTTAACTCCCATAATACCCTCTGGGGGAGCGTCAATACCGACTACAGAGGAAAAATTATAGAAAAATTTCTAGATAACCCAGAAATTTCGCTACTCAACACTAATCAGCCCACAAGATTTGACCAAGCAAGCGGCAATTCTAGTGCAATCGACTTGTCCATTGTCACATCCTCGGAAACGGAAAATTTAGATTGGGAAGTGCTAGATGATTTATGTGACAGCGACCATTATCCTATAAGATTGAAAATGTCCTCAACCACGTATGACCATTTAATAATGTTAGAAAATGAAATCTGTTCGGCGTCCCAGAATAAATCCCATTTAATAGTAGTAAGTCTTGACATTGAAAATGCCTTTGAAATGGTTTGGAAAGACCGTATTCTAGATATCCTACTTGAAGCAGGAGTAAAAGGAAATATGCTAGAGTTTATAAAAAATTTTCTAAAAAATAGACTTATACAAATTAAAGCAAATGGTATTATTTCTCAAATCAGAAATTTACAAAATGGAGTTCCACAGGGCTCAGTTATAAGTGTCACTCTATTCCTAATAGCTACAAATGATAAAGTAAAAAATATAAACTTTCCAGTACAATGCTGCTTATTTGCTGATGATTTAACTATCTATTGTTCAGGAAAAAATGTAAAATCCACTCAAAAAATTCTTCAAAACTCTTTGGACAAACTGCAACAATGGACTCAAACATCAGGATTTATATTCTCAAGTACAAAAACTGAATTCATTGTATTTACAAAAAGTTATCAAAAATATCCTGACATCGAACTTTTGATTAAAAATCACAGTCAGACTGACAGACTAAAAATTCTTGGATGTACCTTTGATCCTAAATTACGCTGGAAATTCCATTTGCAAAACCTAAAAATTAAACGCAAAAATTAAATTTTATAAACTCTTGCTGCCAAAGGTTGGGGAGCCGACAAACAAGTATTATTGAACACCTATAAAGCTACAGTCCTTTCCATACTGGACTATGGAAGTCTATTATACGGCTCCTCAAAGGAGGACTCACTCGTCCTACTCTCAGCATACTTGCAGAAGCTAAGCTTCCGCCATTAAGTTATAGAAGAAAAATATTAATGTGTAAATACACCTGCAAACTCTCTGCAAATCCAAATAATCCAGCATGTGGAAAAATCTTCATTGACGTGAACAACTGTGAAAGCATAAATAAACGTTACCCGCTTCCGTTTGTCAAAAGACTCGAAAATCTCTTTACTGAATTAAATATAGATCTTCCAGAAACTCTCTTAAGAGTCCAACCAATAAATCCAGCAGAGACTCTAGATATCATGACATCAGTAAAACCAGAGTACGATGCAATCCACGAACATTCAGATACTGTCTTTATATACTCAGAAGGCTTAAAAAATGATTCAAGTACCGGAGTAGGTATAATTACTCCAGATGCTGAAATTAAAATTCCACTGCATAACTTGTATACAGAGACAGAAGCAAAATGCATTTCCATAATAAATACTCTTGAAATAGTAGACTCATGTAAATGCGCGAAAGCCACAATTTGTATTAACTCTGACTTCATTTTACAACAGTTGACTAAACCCTATGCAAAGAATCAGCTAATCCAAACTATCCAGAAAAAGATTTTTCAAATCATCAAGATAAAATATAATATTGTAATAACCAAAGCCGGCATAAATTCTCCAAATCGAATAAGATCTACGCTCGCTCAAGAATCCACAGAAAATCAATCTTCTCCAGTAAACTGCCTTTTTCTAATACATCATGCTTAAACGCTTCTAACTAAAGCAATAATGCTACTCTGGCAAAGCAAATAGCGTGACTCAAATTCGACATTTTTAAGCTCGATTAGAGAGGATATTTTCCACAATGTTCAAGACCATAGACGCAAAGACCAAAAAATAATAACGAGACTGAGGATAGGACGCACACTCGTGACACATCAACACATTTTTGAAAAAAATGCTCCTGCTGAATGTGACACCTGCTAAGTGCAATTGAACATTCCACTCATTCTATCAGAATGTCCCTCTTTCATAGAAGAAAGAAGGAAAAACAATCTTCATCAAGATATAAAGATAATGCTCACCGACTCTCGAGAGTTTAACAAAGTGATAAACTTTTTAAAATATATTAAATTCAATGATGTAATCTAGACAAATTATACTATGTATATTTTTTTTATATTTCCTTTGTTTCTTTTTATATTCGTTTTGTTTCTTGTTACAACTATGATAAATATTGTACCAAACTATTGTTGAAATCATGTAATAATTTGTTATAGTCACTAATTGCCTAGTTGTCGATGCGACTTTAAATAAAGCAAAAAAAAATGAGACTCGATTTGCTTCGCGCCTGGTGTGGATATCATCCACGACTCGACACGTTGAGGGAAAGGCGAATTCTCACGTTGAGCACGACCTTTGTCAATTAGAAATAAGTGATTTTTTTGTTGATTTTAATCGAATTTTTAGACAGAATAAATTTTATGTAGCACTACGGTGCATATATGCGTCATGGCAAGATGCACATTAATCTTTTGTTTTGGATTTGATGAATGAACAGTGAAACAATTTCGAGTGATTGTGTTCGTAGCTTATCGTAGAAATTTGACTCAACTGATAAAAATTTGGTTTATCCCTCGTAATTTTAACTCGTAAATTAGTTTCATTTAATTTTCTAGTAGCTGACGCGCTTTGACGCAAGGATATATTAAAAAGAGTTTTGTTTTGTTTAATTTTGTTGTGAATTTGATCAGAGATTTGAGGTTGTAAAGACCGTACTAGATAGTAGGACGGGCTGCGCGAGTCTTACAAATAATTATTTATTCGCGAGAACTAGCCTTCGGCTTGAAAGCCTGTTCTGTTACTAAAGTTGCAGATTGTGGAATTGAGGATGTCCCGCGCTGCTAGTCTGTGCGGACGCGTATTTGCGTGCGGACGGTATTCTGCCCTAGACTGCGTTTGGCGGACGTGTGAGTGTCCGCTGTACTTACGGTCGTTACAGGCAAGTCACTTGTGACACTTCTGTGTCCTGTGGACTCTACGTTATGTCCGCTTAACTCGCCTCGGGTGTGGATGCTGATGGTTCGTCCACAAGTAATGTAATCTTACCTGCACGTCGTGACTGCGAAGCTGATTTGAATTTATTTGTTCTGATTGAGGTTTAGTTATTATTATTATCAATTTGGTACACAAGTGTTTTATTTATATTGATTGTTATGTTTTTATTAGCCCAGAACACTTTACAGACGTTCAGTTTACAGAGTTGACGGAGTTTCGCTATATTTAGCTTAGGATGTTGTCGTTTCACAGTAGTATTTAGTAAGTTTAGTCTTATTTATTTAATTATTGTATAGTACCTATTATTCATCTTAACAACTCACTATTATTATAATCCTGCGCACTTTAGATGGTTCTAATCACCCTTCGTGGCGAATGCTGACTGTATGATCTACACGCGTTCATGTGGCAATTTAAAATAAGGATGGTCAACTGCTCTTGCTAACGCCGGAGATTCCACTCGACGGTCCTTAGCTTGTACTTCTCTCTGTGGCACTGATCTGTATTCAAAGGGCTCTCTGGTGTATGCTATGCCAAGGGACGGATTAAGCACGCTCCTAAGGTGTTGGACGGATTTATCACGCTCCAAACAATAACACTAGCAAACACCGCAACTTCACCTTAGAATCAATTGTAGCCGCCAGTGAGTACGGCACGAGGAGTGCTGACACAGAGGTCAGAGCACTCGCTCCGATTTTCGGCGCTCAGTTGTGCAATCTCGCAGTCGGATGCACCTGCGAGTCGTATGCACTCTCTACGTGCTCACACGGTTGCCGCTTCGCAGGATGTATAAATATATAATTCAAGAGTATAATCGTGGGACATTAAACCTCCCCCTCCCTCGAATATTGCTGTCCTCGGCGATGGATCCGGCGCAAAAATAAAAAAATGTCCCATGTTTATTAACATTTATAGTAGTGTATGCACGTCCGCTTGGCGGACTTGGTGGACATGATGGACGTGGTGGACGTCCGCTCTCTTAGATATTGTCCCACAATGTTAGTCTTCGGACTTAGCGGATTCGGTGGAAGTCTGCTCTTTGGTAGTACGGGCTTGATGTGATTTGTCTGCTTTGAAAATTTTCCTTTGCAAAAGTTTTTTCGTCCGTGAAAATCGGTTCATGTCCGGTTATGTCCCTTGTGGTTCTGTCCATGTCACGTTAGTCTGCTCAGACACGTCCAGACGTCCGAAATGTCACAATTGTCTTCGAAGTATTTGGATTGTCCGCGTTGTAACATATAAGTCCCGTGGACTGTCCACGCTGGATAAAGTGTGTGCGAAATGTATTTTTAGTCTGTTTAAAAAAAATACGAGTTTACGAATTAAAAGTTATGTCCAAGAAAGTAGAATGTCCTCGAGTAACTGAAATGTCTGCGACAATTTTTCAAAGGTCATTTTTGTCCGTGTCTGTTTCTGTGTCCTGGACATATGCTGCCTGGCCATTGATGTCCACTAAAACCCTATAAGTCAGCGTATGGTGATCGTACGGAGTTTACTGGTTGTATCATCGAACCCACGCTTGCTGCTTCTCTGCGTTGTTACTTGGTAGGATGATGTGGAAATATTTTCTTGAATTAAGAACATGTTATCAGTACTATGCTTGACAGCGTGACGTCTATGAAGTCGATACAGTTGACCACTAGTCTCAGTGGCAATACAGTGAATTCGGCGGACAAGATTTTCTTGAGTTCGTTTCAATGGACTTTGTTTAATTGCTATTCGCAAATCGGCCGCATTTTTACGATTGTATACAACTAATAATGTTTTCACGAAACTTTTAAATTTTAAAATCAAGTCGATTATAATAATTACAAGAATAACGTAATACATTTTTGTTTTCGTTCATAGAAATTTTTTGATTTGGGTTAAATTTGGAATTTATAAAGAATAGATTCTACAGCAATGGAGATGTATTAATGAATTTAAAGCTTAGACACAGTTTGCCATTCAAAATATTTTGAATAAGGGTTGTACGCGTATGAATTTGAACTTTTAAACTTAACTTCAAAGTTGTTTGTGTTAACGATTCTCAAGTCCGAAGCATCTTTCCAGAAGAAAGGCAATGGCGAGATTTTATAATCAAATTGTAAGACGTGTTATTTGGTTTTTGCATTTATAAGTGTTCAAAAAGTTTATTGAAATTATACTCTTTTTACAGAAATTCGAAAATGTTAATTCCCTATTTTAAAAGTTATTTAAAAGCGAGATTTCTTTATATTGAAAAATGTTGTCTGTATTTAACTGAGCAGTAGTAGATTTGCTTGATGATACTTATATCTAAAAACTTATATCTAAAAACTAATACAAATTTGTTTAATTTTGGAAAAACTTTGTAACCTTTTTTTAATTCTGTAATAAATTGTATACTTTATATTTTCTGATAATATTTAACTTCTGAAGGATCGAAAATAATTTTATATTTATTTAAGATATCCGGAAACGCGGACAACCTTGCATACGCTATGCATGGAAATCTGAATTTATAATTATTCTGCTACGATTCGACGCGAGGGTTTGGACGAACAAACGGATTTATTGTCTTTTGAGTTTTTAAAATAGAATATGATAGCTAGGTTAAAATAAAAAAAGTACTTTTGTCCGAATAATTGTTCACCAAATTGATGAATATATCTATTTTATGCATGAGACCTAAATACCTACTAAATTCTCTTTCAGAACACAAGTGAACATATTCGTAGAATTATTACGGACAGTCGCGGATCCAAGTGGTTAAGTCTAGCGGATCCCCCTCTGAGATTGCATGCTCTATCTTGCTAACCAGGAGAAGCAGTTTGACTGAAGAAAGCGTAAGATAGCTAAGTAGAGAGCCCAAGCACATGTTGTGCGTATCCGACGATAGAAGTGTAATCTCTAAGAATGTGTAATAAAGTACGATAGAATAATAACCCGAAAGATTCGAAAAAGTTATGTGTTACAATATTTATTTAACCGTACCTTACATTTCTTAACTGATAGCACTAAAAGCGCTCTAGATTATAGGTTTGGTGGAATATTGAGAATCGAGCGAATCTCCAGCAATGGAAAGTTTATCTCTTATTGTAATATGTGAATTTATACAGTCGTAATACATAAAAAAGGTACTCGTCACGCCATCTACTGGTTAACGTACAATGAGACAAGCTCGAGCAAACGCGAGCATAGTGCGCATCTCTCACGTATATACTCTAAGCGCATACTATACTGTATACTCGGCTCCGTGGAGTCAGACTATGCGATACTGTACTATACTCTCTCTCTCTCTCTCTTGCCTGGTAGACTCCGAGCTAAACGGATGTACTGCCGACTCGTGGCTTATGCCACTCACTTTTAACTATATATTTATAATTATTATCAACCTCACAGTGTCTTTATTTATCCACCACTCCAACATCTCTTTTAAACGATTTGTTTGCCTTACAAGCATTCTAAAAGGGTTCAGGAAAAGGTAATATTAAAGGCACTCTTACGAATTTTTTATTTCTGTGATGTAAAAGAGCACTGTCGATTCGACTTTCCAGCGTCCAAAAGCGTTTTACCCTAAAATGTCGGAGGCGTCAATCTAGGTCTACTTTGGCAATCCCGTAGCGATAGACTTACGGAACTGGCGGACATTATCCTCAAGTTCCCTCCCTAACTCCTTCTCCGCGGTCTGCCGTTAGTACAACAGTTAACAGTTCGACAGCGCATATACTTTTCAGCTCGTGGTTCACGAACGTGCGAGAATACGAAAATCTCGCCACTCATTACAATATTTACTTTTCATTTCGTAAATAATTTACAAAGAATATTTTAATATCGAACGTGTAAATTATGCGTTTGCGAAGAACTGCGTTTTGCTTTTAGTTATGATCATTATAAGACAGCTCATTCCGCGAGAAAATAATACATATTAAAAAGAAACTTAATAAATAAAGAACAAATTTTAATCATAGTCCTTTAAAATTAATATTCTTATATTTTGTTGAAAACATTTCTCACCTAAAGTCATATTTCTTCCCAATTATTTCTCCAACAGTATCAACTAATTCCATAGCCAAATTTACATGAGCATTTTCCAGCTGCGAAAAACAGTGATGTAAGAATTTCATAGTCTTTTCTTCATACAGTTTTAAATTTATATTTTTTCCAATTTCTTTGTCAAATTCGTGGATACGAAAATTATCAAAATCTGATTTTTTTTTTTTTTGTTTCATTCTATTTATAGAAGTAATAATGTTGCCTCCTGTTGATCTAAGAAAAAAACACGTATAAATTATTTCTATTCCATAAATGTAATGTGAACATTTCATGGTTATTGCTAATAATTCATCAACATTAAACTATTACAATTATAGAATAATATACATTTGTTTGTATATTTTGTTTCTTTTTATTCAGTCAAAAAGCACGTGAAAGTGAGAGCGCGAGTATTAAGGAGGTCCGAAATCTAACTTTTACCGACAATACGAGTGCTCAGTAAACAATTACTCAAAACTAAATAGATACGAAGAATTATGAAAAGCAAAACGTTAGTTACCCTTCCTTTTATAAACATCTATCATTGTGCCAAGTTTCAAATTACTCTATATTAAAACAGTAAAATGATGAATTTTGTAAAAATTCACCAGTACTAGTAAATCATTTCGGAATGACAATTATTTCATGATAAATATGTGGCAAAAACATGAATACATTATAATACCGCAAAAAAAATTAAAATAAAATATTTGATTCATTTAACATTTTTAATTAAAAAAAGTTTACAAAAAGTGACCGGGTCATAAAACATTTTACATTAATCAGATCACTTCATTTTGTATTTGCGTTTGGAATTCTGACAATATACTTTTGCTTTGTTAAATCTACACGCGAGTGTTTCTTCCTTTGTGCAAGTCGCGATCACCCCAACCGTCTGGTTACCCACGGATACGCGGAGGAAAGCGTGGTGCTCCGGGCGCACCACGCATTTGTAGCGAGCATTCGGCAGGCAAACGCACGGGTGATAGCGTTGCACCAGCGGCTAACGTCCGCTCGCTATCGCCTGGTCGTCACCGAGTGATCGCCGGTCGGAAAAATAACCTCCTGGAGGTGACGTGCGGGATCTTCGCAGCCGCACGAGAATCTTTCGAATCGCCCCGTTACATTACATACAGATATCAAATTATATATAGTTGTCATTTTTTTAGTAATTAATTACTAATAATGTATATTTATTTATTAAACGAAGATAATAGCTTACATGGTATACATTAACAGTACGCATACTAGCAAGCCTTGTAGAAGTAAACTAAGTTATCCGTGTACAAGCTTGGTATAAATAATATTATGTATTATGTATAATTACACAACATAATATTATTATACATTATATAAATAATATTATGTATTATAATATTATGTTGTGTGGTATATGTTGTCATGGGGCAACTGGGCTTTAGCGCGACAGCCGCGAAGATGCTGTCGCGTCAACGAGGGGGATTACTCACTCTTTTATCTCCACACGGCTATCCCTCGATGATGCTGAAGTCGGCGACGGACGTTAGCCGTCGGTGCAATGCCGACTCCGTACTATGCAGCCGGGTTGCCTCAGTGTACAACTGCGCGGCGTGCGAAGCTCGCCGCGCTTTCTTCGCGTATAGAGTCTCCGGCCAGGCGCGCGCTCTGTAGCCGCGCCGCGATGTAACAGGCTTTACTCTACCGGGTTCGTCGGAAGGACGGAACGGGGATACGGAATAAATACTCGTACAATTGAAAGATGGCTATAATCTTCAAAACGTTGGTACAATAGTTCGCGCGTCGCGAGAGGACGAGCACACTCGACGACTCGGTGGCAGCGAGTCTCGGCCTCGGCGTCTGCAGCCGATTCGGTGGTTTATAAATCGCGCAATAGCTAAGGTGACGAACTTACAGTTTCGACGCGCGCGTCGGTTTCTCGGTCGCCGCGTATCCGTCGGCTGTCGACGGGGAAAAGTCCTGGGTAGCCGGGAGGCGTCCCTCCGGCTGAGGCAATGACGTGCTGGGGTACCCCGGGTGCTCAAGGTGATGGTGGCTCGGGTGTGCTCCTCCAGCGGATGGTCTCTGGTCGTCGATGCTCTCTCACGTCTCGTCAATACGGGTAATCGCGGGTGGTATACCGGTAAAAGGTCTCGCACTTCACTGTACTCGCACTATTTCCTATCTGTCCTCGCGCGCCAAGTCCGAGCGCGCTTCCCGAGTATCGCCGAGCTGGCAACGTCGCATCACGCATGAAATGGTCGCGCGACGCGGCGAGCGCGCGAAATGCGAATTCGCGTTCGCTCGTCACAATGTATACATATACCACACAACATAATAAGATTGGTCCAAATATGTCGCATGCTGTAAATAATAATCTTCTCAGAAAAATATTGCAAATATGTTTATTTGTATTTTTAATCTGAAATATTTTATAAATCATATATATGGCTTACATAGATATATATGCGGGTGCTTCCCTGTGAAATCGAAGATGAAAATTTTAATATTTGCCCAAACTGTATACATATGTTCTAATGTTGTACCTAAATAAAAAAAAAATTTCATCGCGATTCCTTCACTTGGCTTCGAGTTATAGTTGGTCAAAGTTGGGATTTCAAGCAATTTTTGCCTATTTTCAATGATTTGTAGCTCATAAGGGATGCATTGTTAACTAAAACTAACCAGATACATTTATTGTTAAGTTTTCTGAATTTTTTAATGAAAATACTTTTAAAGCCCTATATGTATGTTAAGGCTACCTTATTTGCTTTTTAAACCTTAAAATATGAAAATCTGAATGTTTGATCCGGACTCCGACAACCTCAATACAGTAAAAAGATACCTTTTTATAGTAAAAAAAATAGCTGTAAAGTTTTAGAATGGGCCTAACCATTTACTAGAAGTTATGTAGAAAACAAACATGATATAATGGCTAATAAGTGGTTTTACATTCAAATTTGACAGTTATAACCTTGTACATTTCATGTCTATCGATACCAACAAAGTTACGCAGCTACCTAGCTTTTAGTACAAGTAGAATAGCAGTGCGCAATAAGTAGTTTACCACTACTGAAGCTAAGCTTGGCTCGTAGCAACATATCATGATATAATTTTAATTAAAAAGTGAAGTGATAAAAATGAATATTCAACCTCTATACCTATACCTATAAATTGGATTGGTTTATCCAATCACTATAAAAATAGTCATAAAGATGGCTGCTGGAACTAGAAAAGTATCTACATAATTCTCAATATGGCAGAGGACATACGTTTGTTGCGTAAAGTAAGAATATCAATTGGTAAATTATGGATACGCAATAATCTATTATTAATAATTAAACTTTCGAGTCATAATAAATTTATAAACTTTGAATACTATCTTGCAGCACAAGAAATTATTATTTTATACTTAAAAAAACAATTGGAGACCAAAATATTAAAGTTTGTATTGATTATGCTATATACTGATATTATATCATGATATGTTGCTACGGGCTAAGCCCAGCTGTTGAAGTTATGAACTACTTGTTACTTACTGCTCGTTTACTACTCAAACTTAGACGTGAAACTTTGTTTGTATAGATAGACTTACAATTTACTAAGTTATATGTGTCAAATTTGCGTATAAAACCACTTATCAGCCATTATATCATGTTCGTTTACTACATAACTTTTATTAGTAGGTCAGACCCATTCAGAAACTTTACAGTTACGTTTTTACTATAAAAAGGTACTTTTATACTGTATTGAGGTGGTCGGAGTCCGGATCAAACATTCAGATGTTTCCATTTTGTGGTTTAAAATGCAAATAAGGTATCCTTAACATAAATATAGGACTTTAAAAGTATTTTTAATAAAAAACTAGCTACAAAATCACACGCTGACGCTCGCTCGTTATATTTAAACATTGATTTAACTTTTAAATATATATGATCTACATAATTATAATAACCCTACTTAAAAAAAATTAGACGACAATCAACTGATAATCATGCCAAAACGTCAGCTGATTATCAGTTAATTTCAGCTCAGTATTTTTAATAAGGCTGATAGTTATAAATATGCGTTTATGTATGATTCAATAATAATGATAATCAGGTGATAATCAGGTGATAATCATTCAAAATTTGTAACCTTTAATATATTTATTATAAGTTATTAAAAATAATTAAAATTTATAATTTTACTTAATGAGGGCCAGTACTGGTGTTGGCATGCTGCTAATAATCATCTGTGCAGATATGATCTGGTTTTTAAAGATATCTGTTTGTGAATGAGAAATGACGACTGCTCTGTTTTCTTGCATATTACAAGACGTAATCTGCAAATTTGGTCCGGATAAACGGGATGCTGCAAATAATCATCTTTGCAGATATGATCTGATTTTTTAAACATATCTGTTTGTGAATGAGAAATGACGACTGCTCTATGTATTCACGCATATCAGAAGACGTAATCTGCAGATTTGGTCAGGATAAAAGGGATGCTGCAAATAATCATCTGTGCAGATATGATTTGGTTTTTAAAGATATCTGTTTGTGAATGAGAAATGACGACTGCTCTGTTTTCATGCATATTACAAGACGTAATCTGCAAATGTGGTCCGGATAAAAGTTAAAAGGCATGCTGCTAATAATCATCTGTGCAGATATGATCTGGTTTTTTAAACATATCTGTTTGTGAATGAGAAATGACGACTGTTCTGTTTTCACGCATATTACAAGACGTAATCTGCAAATTTGGTCCGGATAAACGGGATGCTGCAAATAATCATCTTTGCAGATATGATCTGATTTTTTAAACATATCTGTTTGTGTATGAGAAATGACGACTGCTCTATGTATTCACACATATCACAAGACGTTATCTGCAGATTTGGTCTGGATAAAAGGGATGCTGCAAATAATCATCTGTGCAGATATGATTTGGTTTTTTAAAGGTATCTGTTTGTGAATGAGAAATGACGACTGCTCTGTTTTCTTGCATATTACAAGACGTAATCTGCAAATGTGGTCGGGATAAAAGTTAAAAGGCATGCTGCTAATAATCATCTGTGCAGATATGATCCGGTTTTTAAAGATATCTCTTTGTGAATGAGAAATGACGACTGTTCTGTTTTCACGCATTTTACAAGACGTAATCTGCAAATTTGGTCCGGATAAACGGGATGCTGCAAATAATCATCTGTGCAGAT
>JAZHPH010000117.1:328489-357479 GCA_037356405.1 Nasonia oneida | reverse complement strand
AAGGTCACCATCGGGTTGCCCCTTCGATATCCTACAACTTTGGTCTCTACCATTTTTTCGATTGTGGCTGTCCCTGACGAGTTATGAGCGGTGCCCGTTTAAATTGGGTCACCCTGTATATGTATGCATATATCACATGCTTCTATAATACTACCATGAGCAAGATATATTCTAAAACATTATGGTTATACCTTCATCTATATATGCTTACCCATGATATAAATACTTATCGTGAAATACGATAAAATTCATTCGTGTTTCTATAAAACTCCTATAAATAACATAGAGACGATAATACATAGACGACGTAATATTTTTCTTAAGCTTATTTATACTTACTTGCTTTTGAGTTTGGCGTGATGTCTGTGGGGACCGGGTAGAAGTTCACGAGGATTGTTACCCGTTCCCCACAGATCCTAAAACATTATTGGATACACCTTTATCTACTTACGTATGGTATAAATACTTTTTACGAGATCAGATAAAATTCATACATATTTCTTTAAACTCCCATAAGCATCATAGAGACGATATTTTCTTGTAATATATAATTTTATCAATACATTTATGAATAAATATTTTAGTTTCGTGTTGGAACAATTACTATATTAGCACGAAAATCGTTGTAGGCGCCATCTACAGCCGCCTACTGCTACCAGTTATTTTCATGGCGTTCTTCTTGTCGTTTCGCCTCGTGCCGTAGTTTACATTTTTTACCTTATTTATTTATTTATCAGTGATAATTCAGGCCTACACAAGTTTCAAAAACTGATAGGCACCGCGGAACGCAAAAGTTTGTGATGTGCAGTGTTGTGTTTTTTCATATTAGGCAATTTTTATATCCGCATGCCAGCCTACGTCATCACACCACCTCGCGTCGTAGTTTACATTTTTTGTAAAAAATATGCAGCTAAATTAAATTTTGATGACTTCTTATTGTTCATAAACATGATAGGCACCGCGGAACACAACGTTTTTGGGCCTTTTATGCTTTAATATTGATTTATTGCAAAAAATATGTTTTGCGATGAGGTAGGTTTCTATATTACCGACGTTCTGGCTCCGATATCCCCTTAACTAACATAAATTATTATAATAGCGTAAATAAACAGAATAATTACTATGTTTTTTTAAGTTTTGGATAAGCTAAAATGTTTAGGATAAGCTAAAATATTGAATTATTGTTTATGACGCACTATTTAAAGCCCGTCATCGGTCATTTACACCTGGACAGGAAATTTATAGAGTGCACTACCTTAAATCCGTCATCGGTGACCCTTAACACTAGATATCATACATTTTATAAAACCCCTCAAACTGCCTGTTATCGTTGTGGGTTGAATGAGAAGACACTTTATCGTAAAGAGGTATTTATTTGTAGTTAGTAAGTGACAGCGTCCGAACGGCTCGAGGTAAGGAGCGAGAGAGAGAGCGTCAGCGAGGAGACGTCAGGCGCATACGCCAGCCTACGACCAGAGGTCGCTCGCGTTCGCGATTCTTATAGTGTGAGAAACTCGCTTTAACACTTCCGCCGTTTATCACACTGATCAAACAATTAGATATGAGTTGTCTACAAGACCTAAGTTTTCACGCATTTCAATAAACAAATTTTTAGGTAGAGCTTTTGTGAACACGTCTGCTCTCTGTTCTCTAGATGCTACATAAGTTACAGACAAATCTCCAGTTTCGCATCTTTCTTTTAAAAAATGATATCGGGTATCTATGTGTTTGGTTCTTCGATGGTTTTTAGAATCTTTCGTTAAACAAATAGCACTTTTGTTGTCGACATGTAACAAGATGCCAGTGACACATGTATACCCGAAATCGGACAGAAATCTTTTTAACCACAGTGCTTCTCTGGCTGCTGTGGCAGCTGCAACATACTCAGACTCGGTCGTGCTGAGGGTTACTAATTCTTGGCGTCTGGAAGTCCATGACACTGCGGCTCCAGCCATGAAAAATACATATCCCGAAGTGGACCTTCTAGTTTCCAAACACCCAGCATAATCGGAGTCTGAGTACCCTATCAGATTACATGGTTCTTTGTTTAATTTATACTCAAGTCCTAGGTACTTGGTACCTTTTAGATAGGCCAGGACACGCTTCAATGCCTGCCAATGACGACTATCGTAACCATTCTGAAATCTACTTAGGTAACAAACGATATAAGCAATATCGGGTCTAGTAGTCATTGCCAGGTACATCAACGAACCTATGGCCTCGCGATATGGTACGTTACTTTTGTTCGCGACATTTTTATCTGCCTTTTGCAAGTAGAAACTGGTCTCTGAAGGTGTACATACAGGATTTGCATCGTTCATGTTGAATCTATCGATTACATGCTGTATATAGGCTTGCTGACATATGATTACGCTTTTCTCTTCCCTGTTCCTGTAAATTTCTAATCCTACAAAATAACATGAGTCGCCTACGGTTATTTCGAATTGTTTTCGCAGTTCAGATAAAATATTGTTTAAGACTACTTTTGATTTACAAATAACGAGCCCGTCGTCTACAAAAAGAGCGAGATATACTTTGTGACCGTCACATTTGCCAATGAATATACATTTGTCAGCTTGACTTTCATAAAAGTTGAACGAACTCAGAAATTTCTTAAATTTAGTGTTTCAGCAACGCGGTGCCTGTTTAAGACCATACAGAGACTTACTCAGTTTACAGACTAAAACGTTTTTACATTCATTCGCATCAACACTTGAGCGGCATTCGTCATTTCTTGCATTCATTCCACGAGTATTCACACGCACCCCCTTTGGCACCTCCATATAGATGTCTTCCTCCAAATCGCCGTATAAGAACGCTGACTTGATGTCGAACGTTACAGTTTCCAAATCTTCAAGGGCGACATGAGCCAGCAGCATGCGCAGAGAATCATATCGCACCACTGGTGCATACGTCTCAGTGTAATCGAGTCCTTCTTTTTGCATAAATCCTCTTGCGCATAGACTTGCTTTGTAGAAAACATCTTGATTTCCGAGTCCAGGAGTTGATTTGAAGACCCATTTTGAGTCAATGGTTCTCATTCCGTGATGTCTAGGAACAAGCTCCCAGGTGTTGTTTTTCTCGTGTTGTCTCAGTTCGTATTCAATGGCCTTCCGCCATTTTTCGGCATCTGGTCTTTCCAGTGCTTCGTCGTACGTCTCAGGAGGCCAGTAACCGAGCGATGTGCACCGACCAACCGAGAGCAAATTCCTTTTCAAGCCTGGTACGTGAAGTACGTTTTCGATTCGCGCTTCGATCCATTTGTCGTCAATTAGTCTGTTCACCGCTATCGTACCTTCGCCGGCTACACCGCACTCACCATCGTCACCTAGGACTATGCTGCTGCCATCTCTCCTTGATCGGTACTCGATGAACCAATCTTTTCGATGGGTCACGTGAGTTGATGCGCCGCTGTCGATAAACCAGACTTCTTCTGTGTTAGTCTCCAACAGTTTTCGCTCTTGCTCGCTACTAGGTTTCCAAGAAGAGACTTTTGCTTCGTCGAGCTCGTTCTTAGAACTGACGCGTCTCTCGGCCACAAAGGCTACATTCGCGGACGCATTAGACGTCTGATTCGAATTCTGTTGTTTTTCTTTCTTCTCGGGACAGTTTCGAGCGAAGTGTCCCTTTTGTGACACGAGAAGCATTTGTAGGTTTTCTTGTTACTTCTATCACCACCCTGCTTCGAATTTTTGACGCTTGCACCTCCTGACTCCTTAGTGCCTGTGCCTACTGACTCTTTTCTTTGAAAAAGCTGCTAGAGCTACAGCCTCCTCTTCTTCGTCGATGCGTAGAAGATTCTCCTCCTCAATCAGCCGTTCCAGTAGATGCTCGATGGTTTGTTTTTCGGTTGCGACACTACTCCAAGCTGTGCGTAAGTTGCGATATTTCATCGGCAGACTCGTGAGGATTTTCGACATTATTACAATGTCCGGAAGATTCTCACCTACGTCCAGCAGTTGCGCCGCCAAATTCTGAACTTTTGCCACATGCTGTGCGACACTATCGGATAAATCCATTTTGTATTCGTGAAAACGCTGCATCATTAACAGCTTGTGAGTGGCTGTTTTCTGCTCGTGGATGACACTCAACTTATCCCACATTTCTTTGGCTGTAACACACGACAGCAAGCAGTTCAGCTGTCCAGGCTCCAGTGCAGATGATAACACGTACATGGCCTTGGCATTGTCTTTCACCCACTGTTTTGTTTCGTTTGTTGTCGCATCTGTCGGTTTTGTTCGCGTACCCGTTACGATGCCCTCTAAGTCGTGAGCGATTAACACGGCGTTGATCTGGAATTTCCAGGCCGCAAAATTCTTCCCGTCGAATTTCGCCACGTGTCGTGTAGACAGTTCTCCGGCCATCTTCCTTCATCATACGTTAAATGTTCGTTCACTCGCGACACAAAGAAAATAATCACTTCTCACTCACGCGTAGATCTGGGCCCATAACCTGTTATCGTTGTGGGTTGAATGAGAAGACACTTTATCGTAAAGAGGTATTTATTTGTAGTTAGTAAGTGACAGCGTCCGAACGGCTCGAGGTAAGGAGCGAGAGAGAGAGAGCGTTCGCGATTCTTATAGTGTGAGAAACTCGCTTTAACACTGCCCATGGGCATTTTGAGGAGATCTCCAAACTGCTCAATACTTCATTAGCTGTTTGAAGAGCTCCTCAAACTGCCGCTTTTCTCCCCAAACTGACCAATTGGCTAATAATTCCCTGGCGGGTAAACAGCAACCGAATTGGACTGTTGTTCGGTTGCAGTTGGGTTGTAGTTCGGTTGCAGTTCGGTTGCTGGCTAATTTACGCAATTATAGCTATTTTATGTAAAAAATGGTTCTTACAGGATAATATGAATGCTATCTATACGCTAATGATTATAAATAAATAGGTTAAAATAGCAGTATTAAATAAAAAACCATTTATTTACAATATAGCTGGTGGGTACACATATAACCAAAAACTGAGTAAATCAACAGATGACGCTAGACTGTAGTTAGAGTGTCGTCGATTCAATTCAAGCGCACGTGAAAGCATGCAGTTTTAAAATATGAATAAATTGCTCAAATCGGTGGCTGAGTGGAATAAGGTCGTATCGTGACGGCGACTACGAGAACGTCGTATCGTGGCGGCGACTCCGAGAACGTCGTATTGAGCCGGCGTCTTCGGAAACGTAGTATCTTAGACGCGATTTTATTTTCTCTAATTTTGTAGTGGCAGCAGTACATATTTTTAAATACAACATTACAAGGCATGGAATGCGCGTGAAAAATTCTGAAAAAAAAAATCAGAAAGACATGCATATATTATAATAGTATTTTGTGTACCAAGGGCGTAAAGTGGGCTTTTTTAGGCCGAGTGTGGAGTTTGCAGTACGAGTCAAGGCGAGTTATCTCGAGCCGAAGGCGAGGACGTTTACGAGCCGCAGACGAGTACTGCAACCCACGAGGCCAAAAATCCGGCTTAGCCCTTGGTGCACACAATATTTTTTGTAACGGATGTACTGATTTTCGCGTTTCAAACTGCACTTGTTAAATTTCACGCGAGTTTAGAAGAATTGCCAATGAATTAAGTAGTGGGCACAAAAGTACTTTTGCGCCCACTGCTGCATTTTTTCGCCCGTCGGTCGTAAAACGACTACATTTGTCCCTAATTTTGGGTCAAAAAAACGCGGAAATAGTGCATGTGTTACAAAAAAACTTTTAACATTAAGCGAATCGAATTAACTTAATGGACGAATTAAATCTAATTATTTTGATGTATGCACACGAACTCAATCACATAAAGATCCATCCACACAGTCTCCGTCCTAAGTTAAAGTCCCCGACTTTGGTTGACCAAGTTTTTTACCTGGCGATTGTACATACAATACGTAAAAAACATGGGTAGCAACTCCAAACCATATGCCAACAAAACGTTACAGGGCAATTACTAGTTACCAAAAAATAGCCTTTATTGCGCCCCGGGTAATTTACTACCCGGCCGAGCAAACCTTATTTTTTCCGGCATTACTAAATAGTTAGGCCTAATATTGATAATGCATAAGTAAAGGCATCAATTGTTAAAATTTATAATCTATACGAATAACAATTTAAGAACAAAAATTGAAAATAGCTGATCCAAAATGACCGACCACAGCATGCGTTTTTGTACTATATGGCTCTGAAAATTTGTTTCTTGTCGTGTTTTTGCCATAGCTAAACCAAAATTTGACAATGAAAATTCAAAATGGCCGATCCAGAATGGTCGATACATCGGTCCTAAGATTTTAGGGTCGCTAAACAGGAATCTGATATCAGATTTGCAAAATTATTTATTTAAACAATGCTGTTAATGCAAATTATTGTAAAAATTAAGGATTTAATAAACACTAGTGTTATTCTAGGGGTTTTAAAGGTCGCTGATTACAAATCTGTTACTAGATGTGCAAAATCATTTGTTAAAACAATTGTTTTTAAATAAATTATGACAAAATTCACCTTTTTTTCATATGATTCACCAAAAGGATCAAATATATACCATTTTTGGGGTTGCTAAGCACGAATCTGATATCAGAATTCCATTTTGTGGCAAAATAATATTAATCGCTTCATATTGATAAATTTTTTATTTTAAAACTGTATTGGCACATCAGAGAGAGGCGAGGATAAAATATAAGGCCAAAATTGTTCAATTAACGTTCTCCACACGCCCTTTTTTAAAAAAAAAACATTCACTAAAAGACTAGGTTAGCACATTGGACGAAGGCAAGGAAAGCGAGGAATTAATCTGAACCCAAAACGCTTAAACCCAATTACCCCACGCTCTCCGAATGTAATAATTTATTTAAACTACACCTCGCACATCGAAAGAAGGCGAGCTGAGCGGAAATAAATCTAAAACCTCAATGTGTAAACCCAATTATCCCACGCATCCCAAGTACAATAATTTATTTTGAAAACATGTCAGCACGTCGAAGTAAGGCGAGCGAAGCGAGGTGTAAATCTAAACCCATTTACCCCACGCTCCCCGAGTACAATAATTCTAAGTAGTAAGAAGGGCCATATAGCGAGATAGGCGTTATTGATTTTCCCCCTCCCCTCGGCTTCGGGGCCTAGGCCGGTATAGCGTACATCACCCTCTATCTCGTTATCTCTCTCTCGGCCGGGGGGGGCTGTTATGGCGTAGGTCATTTTTGATTTTTCGAGGGGCAGATAAAGTGTACCTGTTGCTAAGTGGACATTAAATAATGCAACAGATATATCTTTATTTGAGGCTGACATGGTGTAGAAGCGTTATATGTGTGTGCGTTTGTTCTATACGTATGGATGTTTTTGTGGCCCTGAAAAGGGCCGATGGTTTCTATGAAATATAAATTATAATTTATAGCCGGTCTTTTTTGCGCTGTGCTCCTGACCCATCGTGGTTGCCTAGTCGTCTCCAAGTGAGACGCGACGCTTATCGGGCACTATTTATAGCGGTAAAATAATAGTTGGAAAGAGAGGGAAAAACGTTACGATCTCCAGATAGGTAAACATTTATTGTCAAAGCCGATTCTCTCGTTTAAATTATCTGTTCTGTTGGTTCTACGAAATGTTTCTAGTTTATTGTGTCGTTTTTTATAACACTCTCTATAACAGTCTTTTTTTACCCCACTGTCATTCGAGCGCGCTAACGCTAATTTTCCTGCGCATACACCCATCTTGCGCATTGGCTGATTGCCAAATAAGGATCTTTAATAATTGTTGCGGTATAAATAAGGAAAGATGTGATGGTGAATAATAATAAAATGTTTTTTTTTTTTAATGTATTAAAAGTTTATTCAGGAAAGTATATGGTACATGGTGTACGCAAGTGGTTAAATTTTTAGGCAATTTTTACATAATTTAGTATCTTTTGCAATGAACGGTAAACCGGACACGAGGATTTCGGATAATACAATTCTCAAATATTGCTCTTTAAAATTGTCGTTGTTATCGTCGACCATTTTATCCAGTACAAAGCCTTCTATAACGATGTTATGTCTCGAATAAAACTGTTTAAATTCCTTGAAATCTGTCAAAATGTTCTTAATGTTTTGTGGTTCTTCGGCTTCCAGAGCAGTCTTCAAATATTCGAGAACGTAGTCGTAGGTGCGGTTTACCTTACCGACTAGACTTTTCAAAGCATCCAAACGTAGATCGACTAGTGAAGTATGTAGACGGAGTCCTTCAAATGTTGGGTGTTGCATTACTATACCCGGTGGGTTGGATGTTTTCATTTTTTTACAAACCGGCTAAGCGATTTCTCCTTCTTCGTCTTCTTCGCTTGGCTGTGTGTTTTTAGGCCTTTTGTCGATTGTGATTGACTTGATGCCGTACGCGGTTGAAAAGTTTAAGTCGTGTTTTGTAAGATAGATCTTAACCGGGTGTCCAAATTCCTGATAAAACGAATAAGAATTGTTCAAATAAGCTGTTATAGCGTCAAACTGATCTTTTAAAAGAGTCCAGCTGTTTTTGTCAAGAGTTATGTTTTTGTACATTGGCCCGTTACTTATGAGTTTAATAACTTGATGATAGTACCCATCACTGTACTACAGGCCGATGCAGACTCTCTTTGAGTTGGATTTGTTGAGCGCGTAGGTCGTCGACAGCAGTAGATTTGGAAATTCAGCAGTCGGACTACGTTTTCCGGGTGTTTGACAGTTCGCCATGGTGAAGTACAAAAAAAAAAATTCACGGTACTATCTCACTTGTAAAAAAAAAATTGTTATAGCGTGCAAGTGCACAGTCAGAGAGCCTCGATGCTACTATCAAATCTCGCGACCGCCATCGTCTCTTTAATACAATTTTCCCCACTACCCTTTCGTAGTCCAACAGTTATACGGTTGTTGAAAATACGGCGTAAGGACGTTACAAACTGACCGTTAAAAATAAAAAATAAATCTTTCATCAGAGAAAAGTACGACGGACGACATCCGTCTGTTTAGAAAAGCAAAATTCGTTACTGCTTAATAAAGGAATACATGTGCGTAGGTAGAATGAGAACACATTTATATTACGTTTAATATTTTTCTTTATTCAAGATTACAAATACATCAAACACATCTTAATCTAGAGGTACACGCTTGATTACATGGTCCTAAGCCTAGAGAACGCTCATCGGCAAATGTAGACGCTCGCTTACATTTTTTATATTCAAGTTTATTGCGAATCTTTTTATAAAATTTGACGACAAGGGTATCGTTTTTCCCAGTGTCTTGTGAGAATAAGCGGCAAAATGTCCCGATTCTCGTACCGCAACACATGTGATATAAAAACATAATAGTGTATTGTCCGCAGCAAATCGAGTCGATGCTTTGAAGAGTTTTTGCTTTCTCAAGGCCCTTGACGTATATTCTTTTAGCCGTTCTAGCAAGGTTATACAGGTGATAGTGTAATTTTCGTAGTGTTATATCGCCTTTGAGCTAGTGTATGTCAAAATGTCGCGCCGCTGCATAGTCGTTGGCGATCCTCAAGGAGCAGGGTAACTCGGTAAATTCGTGCAGTGTCAAAATCACCCAATGAGAAATGACGTGTCCTTGCAGAGAAACTACAGCCACTTCTTTGGGCAAAAACTTGTCTTCTATGTCCCTGAAGGCCTGAAGTTCTATCACGTAATCGTAATCCATGGTGAATGTATCGGGTGCTGCTGCTGCTGACGTCGATCAACTGAGTCGACGATATACAACGTCAGAACTCTTATACCTTTTTTTCTCTCTCCCACCACCCAGCCACTTTAGGAATTAAAGTCCGTTATAATTTGTTTATTCGAGTCGATTTCGAGCACGTTGTCAAACTCTGCGTAAACAATGCAGTTTAGCGTTTCCGTTAGAGCTTCGGCGAAACGCACCTCAACGCGTAGCGACCCCGAGCGAACGAGATTCCAATGGCTGGTAAAATGCGCTGACAAATCCGGTGTCAGATCGAAAGCAAACAGGCAAAATCTGTTGGGATAACCGTAACGATCGATATCGAGACCCTCGTTTAGGTAATGTATACCAGTGCCGGAAAAAAGCGTAAGATAAGCGTCTACGTATAGCTTATGGTCACCGGTAAAACGTGGCTGCAACGGCCTACTGGGGACTTGAACGCCGTCCATGTAGAGCGAAATAAAGTTTATGTTAAAGTGTTGAAAATTGAAAGGGTTGAGCTTTCTATTGCCGTTGAAGGCTTTATTTTTAACAAAGCCCAGGATGATCCTTTTGGGTAGCTGTCCTAGTATAACGTTGTCCAGGGTGTCATCGAGTATACCGCTTGCAGCGTAAACGACTTGATTTCGGCCCTTGTTAAGGGGTATGTGGCTGTTATTTTAGCAAGAGCGTTCGCGTGCGCTAGTAAAATACCCGGGCTTATCTTGGCACGACGTACGATCAGTGTGGCCTTCTTGATGTGCACCGAAAATTTTCCGTTGTCGGACCAATCCACGAGACAAAAGGTGTCTTTGCTACGGACCAATCTTACTCTCACGTCTACACCGTTGATTAGGAATTTCGGTTGATTAAAAACGTCACAATGCAAATGTCCGATCATATCGACGGCCTTGCCACCAGCGGTAAAGAACAGTCTGTTGATGAGACCTTGATTCGCACCATCAGCCTTACGATCTAAATTTGGTGCGGCATCCATGGCATCGGCGGTGTCGATGCTCCACAAAGCAGACGTGAGATGAGAGCGCATAGCAGGTGCCGCATAATTTAGCAGCGTTTCTATGTAGGCTCTATACGGATACGCATTGTTTGGCGGTGAAACTAACTTTTGATTGAAAAATATATCAATCTGATCAAACATTGAGTGTATAAAGTTATTCACAGGGCCAACTTTGAGATTTTCACTGGGTGTATCACTAGCTGGTAGTATTTGAACGGTCAGGTGCAACATGGTGTGCGCGAGATCGATGTAGTGATCGGTTGAACTTGGAATTAAAAATTCCAAGGGTGAGTCACCATCATCGCTGAGCGACGAAATGGGTTTGTAGTAGAGATAAGCGCTACTTTCGATGGATGTTTGAGTGAGATGAAGAGTAAAGAGATCTAGCTCGCTCTTCATTCCCCCGCCGCTGCACGCGTGTAGATACGCCATTGTTATTAATTTTTAGGACCGAAAATATCTGTCACACTTCTGATCCGCCTCTTTCTCTTCTTTTTGCGCTCTAATTTTTTGCTTGGTTTTTTGCTTACTCGCTTTTTTGATTTTGCCTTGCGACGCACGTTGCGTACCGGTGCACGGCTCTTCTTCGACTGCCGTTTGCGTTTGGCAACAGGACCTATATAGCCGTTGCCGCTCATCATCATTTGATCAAGCTTATTTTCTGCTTTTCTTTTCAAATTTTTACTCGACTCTTTCAGTCGACCGCTGAGGGCTTCTTTGAAATTAGCACCGTTATTGGCGACGTCGTCGATTACATTCAGGCCCGCACGAACAGCTTCTTTGCCGACCGCTTTGTCTCGCACCACGCGCGAGATAAGGTGCTATTCGACGAAAAATCGAGCCCAGAAAGCTTCCAATACCTGAACCTCGTTGGTAAGTCGCGCCGGTGTATACAGATTTTACACCGGCGCCGCCACCGACTTGGTCGTTGTAGTAATGAATATAATGACTCATTTTTATGCCTACAGATTACGCTTAAAGTGAAGCGTAACCGTCAGTGTCCCGTACTCGAATGGTATTTTTTCACCGTGCTGATCTCTTATATCGATAACGATATTTTGGAAAGAGTGCTGCAGCAGTGGAATGTAATGGATCGGTGCAAACTGTTTAACCATGTACGTGCCGAATTTGTACTTTGAGTTTTCAAAAGCGACTATGCGCAAAAGTGCTGCTTGCGTATCGCTGACCGTGTACGGTGTGCATATGTCTGTATCGCCGTAAAGCTGATCGGGCACAGTGCGTGCCAAAGAGGCAGGTCTGCTACCCACGTTATTGCTTACACCCAAATTCGATGTTACAAAAGTGCCCGTTTGTCTGTGCACGGCATCTTCGAATCCAAATACGCGTCGAATTTTTTCATTAAAGGTTGTATAATGAGGACTTTTACATTTACAAGTACGTCTCAAGGCGTAGTAGCCTTTCTGAAATTCAGTCGGTTCCAGTATTTGATGCTCGCGAATATTTCGTACTTTGTTCAATTCTTCGGCCAGCTGGTCCACAGTTTCGTATATTCCACGAGGAAAATTGTAGTACTGATCGCCGTCTTTGCTGGTATCACTGCCAAGTTTAAAAGTGTAGTACGCCTCGGGTTCTTGAATGTGCATAACGGTGCGCGGCACGTGGATTTCGGCTAGGCCCACGTGCCAATCTCCTGTCAGTCTTATTTCGCGGCACAGGTGCGTGCTGAAACAAGTTGTCGCGTTATCAGGAAAATAGACCAAGCTGTTGTTACTCGGTAGCACGAGATAAAAGTCGTCTGCGTTATCCATAGTTTAAACACCTTTGATATCGCTCGCTTTTACCCAAGAGTTAAATTTATCGGGATATCCCAGCCACTTGACAAACAATTGTTTTTTATTTCCGCGACCCTTGGTTTTAATTACACGCTCTATCTTGAATTCTTGATCAGTTAGCATACGAGCAGCGCCTACGCTCACCAACTCCTCGTTGTAAAAAAATCCGTCAATGATTTCACCATTGAGATCCTCCAATTCGTATGTGTAGATACTTTGCCGCTGAGTTACGCGTTTGATTTTGAAAATTTCTTCGCTAAAGTTTTTTTCGAAACCTTTCGAAAATGTGCACTTGGATCGACTGATGCGCACGTAGTAGTTGACACGGTATTTAGGCTGTATCGGGTGCTTCTTTTCACGAGCGTGGCGCTGCTGTTCTCGGTTGCTGCGGGCTTTGTGCGCATTGTAGAGATTAACCGCAGCAGGCCTCATATTTGTAGACGTGTGAATCGTGTTGTATGCGTCGACAATTTTCTGTAACACGTCAATGTAACATTTGGTGTTGCGGTGGGTAAAGTACCTCCACATACGCTCTTTCAGCGTACGATTCACGCGTTCAACTACGGCCACTTTGATATCCGGATTTCGGGCGGTGCGAAAAGAAATGTCGTATTTTTTGAGAATTTTTTGAACAGCGTTACCTGTAAACTCTTTTCCCTTGTACAATTGTAAATACTGAGGCACAAATTGCTTGAAATTGCTCACCTTAATTTATTTATTTAAAAATCAATAAAGTCATTGAAAAAAAATTCATTTATCCCTATTTTTAAACTTCCATATCTTTTGATATATATAATATTTTTAACTACTCAAAGTGCTAAAAAACTACTCAAGTTACGTATATAATTGCTCAAGTAAAGTTTTTGTTAGCTCTACTTTCCTTAATTGTTAAATAAATAAAGATAGTTTCAACGTAGGCAGTTGAGCGTTGCGCATGCGCGCAAACAGTGACGCGCGGTCGCGCGGCAATTTAAGATCAAGGATCTTTAAAGTTTTAAAGGTGTTTCATAACCTCATCATCGTAAATAAAAGAGTGTGCCTGAGTATGTATGATTGCTTTAGCACAATTCTGAGCAAAGACATCAATGTGCTAAAGCAATAATACACGCGTAGGCAAACTCTTCGCCAAGGAATACGTAGATCAATATCCGAGCGGTCCGAGCCCGCTGACGCCGACCGACAATGCGCGGTGCGCATGCGCACGCTCATTTAACATAAAATACAATTGTTACAACTATTTTTTATTATTTAATAATCAATGAAAGTGGAGCTGGTAACAACTCTATTTGAGCAATTATAAATGCAACTTGAGCAGTTTAAAATATTATATATCAAAAGATATGGAAGTTTAAAAATACGGATAAATTAATTTTTTTCAATGACTATTGATTTTTAAATAAATAATTTAAGGTGAGAAATTTCAAAGGACAACGTAGTTGAATTGAGCTATTAAAAAACTATCGATTAGTATTTTTTTTTTATTGCAAATATCATTATTTTGCAGGCTGGGGTAGGGTAGGTACGTCACAGTCAGCTCATCGCGTGCCTCGTTATCAGCTGTTTTCCCGGGCGGGTGGGTGCAAGATAAGCTGAAACGACGCAACCGCTGCTCTCTAGCCTACTACACGCGGTGTGATCAGCTGATGATCAATGGATTAGTTATTTTTTATAACCAAAAGGAAGATAACAGTTTTTCGACACATATCGTCTTTTTTTAAAAACAACGCTACAAGTTTTGAACTCGTCGCGAGTCACAACCTCGTGAGTAAGTGTGCGCCTGATTGTTGAAAAGTGTACCTTAATTGTACGCTTGTCCTTGACGGTGTCGTTGTCGTTTTTGTCGGCATTTTCACCAAATTCATCGTCAATTAGAGATTTTATGCTGTCAAAATTTATCTTTAAAGAATTATTGTAATTTAGACGTATACCTTTGACTTTACAACATTCTATAGTGGCACCGGTGCCCGGTGTAATTGCCCGAAGAGCGTAAAATTTCGGCGCTGCAGACATCATGGTTTCTATCTACGGGTAGAGGGCCGACGTAATTTTCGTTCTCGGGGATATTAAACAAATGCGGGAAATAGCCCTTTTTCGCGCACGGTGGCAGACCAAAAGTTTCGGGCAATAAACTTAAGCGCATGTGAAAATAATTTAGACTGTCAATAAATTTGGTACGGCCACATGGTAGCAAAACGATATTTTTTCCATTGAGCACGACACGAGGATTGGCATTTTCACACTCTTCGACTAAATACTTCAAAATAAACTGTGCATCGAAACCACTAGCATTGTGCGCGATGCATATAATACGCTCAAACACCGATTTTTCACGAACATATAATTCAATGAAATGCTTTATGGCGTTTTCTCGAAAGATGTGTACGCGTATACCGCAGGTGTCGCAGCGTATTTTCATATCATCGGCGCGTGTCAGACAGTCCGTACACAAATGTTGAACAACGCATAGATTTGGAGTATGCAAACGCGTATCCGCTCGCATTTTATACAGCGTATCTTGTTGTGTTTCAAAATCGTAAAACACGTAATGGTACTTTTTAGATTCTTTTAGCTGTTTTGGAGCGCGCACAATCTGTATGTAACACGCGGCGTTTGTAGAGTGCCGTGACCGACAAATTTTACAAAATAAAATACCACATTCATGCTTTCCACGATGTATGTGTACGCGTTTCTGACATGTTTGACATATTTTCAACAAATCGCAAATTTTCTTATTTCGCTTTTTATACGACCCCACCGTTTTATGATTCTGAAAACAAGTGTTTCCGAAAAAACTTCTAAAGCAGTCGTTGCACTTAATCAGCTGAATGTCGTCTTTGCTACAACTAGGTGTAACAAAACAACGCGGGCATATCGAGTTACACACGTGTCGATGAACGTACTGATACTTTTTATTACAACGGTCGCAAAAAAGTTTACTTTTAGCAGCACCCGTTAAATTCAAAATTGTATCAAAATGATGCACGGCTGCATCGTGACAAATATTAACGACTTTCGGTGATAGAAGATTCTATAACATAAGGCAACCGTCGAAAAAAGGAGCCTCCCCAGAATCAAAAGTTTGACTATCGTACACGACTATCGCTATATTCTTTCGCGCATAATAGTATTGAAATTTTTGAATTTCGCGAAACCCACACCCAGCCGGCGGTAACGCCAGCTGCAGCAGTTAACTCTAACGCGCGCTCCTTTTACCCGTCACGTATTACAGTCCATGCTTTTTTCGTCGTGTTAGTTGCGTCTTCTTTTAATTTAACAAAAGCCGCACCAACAACTAATGCTCGCGGCAAGCACAAATTATCAGAGTTTCGAATGATGGAAATTAAAGACCGTTGACCCAGCATATTTATACCAAAACTTTTCTTTCGTCCAGCCCCAAGCGGCACCTCCACGTACGTAGCTTCAATAGAAAAATTATCGTCTATTTCGAAATTTTCATTGCTCTGCGTTACTCCGCTGACAAGCATCCATAAATCATCCACGAAAAAATTTGCGACTGGCCGTAGGGAAATACCAGCTGAACCGCGCGCGAAATTTTCACTATTTATCGTAACGCCTATCAAATCACTACTGCCCGCCATTGATACTAAATACGGGTGAATATCGCGCATTACTAACTCAAGCTACAAAATAGGATAAAAATTTTCAGGCATAGTCTCTAACACACGCATGACTATTCGCACACCATTTACACGAAATCTACGTACATAGTGATTACGCTCTTCTATGATGGCAAATTGAACACCTGGACCTTGAATTCCCATATTATTATCGTTTTCTCTAACGCTACCCTCGACGCTATCATTATCGCTGTGTACACGTTGCTCGTCATCGTTATGCGCACTTTCCTCACGATGCACACTACTGTCGCTATGTATACTACGCTCACCACTACTACTCCGGCTGCTGCTGCTGCTGCTACTCCGGCTGCTGCTGCTGCTACTACGGGTGCCGCTGCTGCTACGGCTGCTGCTGCTGCAGCTGCGATATCTGCTGCCACTGCTGCTTCGGGTGGTAGAGCTGTCATTATCGCTACTTTGATGACGAGGCCGACGACGTACCTCTGATCCCCCGCCTATCTGTATTGGCGTGTTTCCAGCAGTATTTATGACACTTTCGGATGAGTCGAAATCGTCGACACGGTTCTGCATTTGAATCTCCGGCGATATCGAGGCACTACAGGCTGCTGCAATAATAGTTTTACAAAAAAAAACAAGTCTATTATTTTATATAGCCATTATTTTTATTTATTTTTAAAAACACACATGCGCGAAGTAATAAATGTTTTCTTTTGAATTCATTCTTCTGGCGGTCCATTAAAACTTTCATGAACACGGTCCAGTAAATCTACGATGTCCGGCGCCGTATACAGAGGAAAATTTTCGTCTTCGGTCTGTGTATACAACCATCGCAACTCTTGAGCTCTACGCACTTTGTATATACGATCAATACAAACATCTAAATTTGACGCTTTGAACCGCTCTATGGACTCGGTGCCATTTTCGACTCATCTTATAACTTTTCTTTAAAAAAAAAAATGAAAAAAAAAATGTAAATTAAAAATGTACTGAAACTATAAAATATCAGAAATGAAGATTAAACTTACGCTCATTTATCCTATTGTCAAAAGCATCTCTTTCATCGTACCGATGATACGTCATTCGGGCGCGATCGACGATCTGATGATAAGAACGCTCGGCCTCTGGGACGGGCCGCGAGTAAAAGTTTTGTATTGTTGCGCGCTGAGTATTGTTTGCAGAGGCTGCCGCTGTTGCTGCTGTAGCTGTGCTGTTAGCAGGTTCATCATCTTCGTCACTGCTTTCAGATACTGATCGTGCATCGATAGCACACTGCACAGCTTCGTTCGGCACAGCATAATTACGATGAATCACACGTACCAAATCACTTCTCGGATATGATTGTCCGATAAAAGCCCGATTAGAAGCTTCGACATCTGGAGACGAAAAAAAAATCTTCTTCCGAACACGACTCGTCATTCTCGTTATCAGCACGTGGGGTCGAACACGCCTGCGGAGGTCCTATAGGCGACGACGGCGTGAAAACAGCGTCACCCTCTCCGCTACTTTCAAGCATCGTAAATCCGCTCAAAATTTCGACTTGATGACCGTCGTTTAAACGCTCTGTCGCGGGAACAGAGGTTGCACACGCACTTGTAGCTGTGTCCTCGTCGATATATGGCACAAGCGCTGATGAACCCGATACACGTTGGCGTGATCGCGGTACACTCGTACCAGCGCCGTCATCGTCACCGTCGTCATCGTCCAAATCGTAAGACAATCTACGTTTTGCAGATCGCAATGGTACCCATCGACGTATAGTGTCGTCGTTGCTGTCATCACTCGAGGACAAAACGGTATAAATTTCCCTATCTTCTTTATCGCCATGATCGTTGTCATCGCGCGTTTCCCTTAGAAGATTTTCGCACGCTGTAAAACATATTTTATAAGAAATGTGTTCATTTAAAAAAATAATATTACAAAGTTGAGTATTTACCAACATATTCGTCGTATTCAGTCATTAAACACTGCAAAGGAACCATCTGATGTAGATCACGTAGTAAAATTGATTCGGCCGCTGTGCTTACAGCCAAATGATTTCCACGGAATATTGAGCGATACAGGCGAGTAATTTCACGAATAGTACAGCAGCTAAGAATCCAACAAAACATTCTTTTCAGATGTACGCAACTCATACGTCTCAAGCGACGACGCCACGACGCCACTCAAAGTCGCACACTCTCCAGATAGCAGTATGATTTGCGCTTAATCGTAACAAATCCACTACACGTAGAATAATACCGCGAAACTTATTTTCAGTAGAGTTTTCCATTATGAACGGTAAATGAAAGAGGTCTTTTCTGTGCACAACACTCATGAAAAGTGACCACACTTCTCGTTGTGCTTTCGCCTTTTATGTCTAATAGGGAAAATGATTAAAATAAAAACGGATTTCTGTAACACCCCCGCCGAAATCGCCACGCGTATACAGAACTCATTCAGCTGCAATGCTAGCGCCATTGCGCCACTACCCCCTTGTATACTCATACACGACGGACGTCGTCCGCTATCGATATGCGGTTGTAACGTACATATGCCGGTCCCTATAGATAATCATTCTTTAAGGCATTTGTATACATTCCGTGAAAGATGTTTCGGAAATCACGATAACTCTTGACGAAAACAGCTGGACTCTTTTAAAAGATCAGTTTGACGCTATAACAGCTTATTTGAACAATTCTTATTCGTTTTATCACGAATTTGGACACCCGGTTAAGATCTATCTTACAAATCACGACTTAAACTTTTCAACCGCGTACGGCATCAAGTCAATCACAATCGACGAAAGACCTAAAACACACAGCCAAGCGAAGAAGACGAAGAAGGAGAAATCGCTCAGCCGGTTTGTAAAAAAATGAAAACATCCAACCTACCGGGTATAGTAATGCAACACCCAACATTTGAAGGACTCCGTCTACATACTTCACTAGTCGATCAACGTTTGGATGCTTTGAAAACTCTAGTCGGTAAGGTAAACCGTACCTACGACTACGTTCTCGAATATTTGAAGACTGCTCTGGAAGCCGAAGAACCACAAAACATTAAGAACATTTTGATAGATTTCAAGGAATTTAAACAGTTTTATTCGAGACATAACATCGCTATAGAAGGCTTTGTGAAGACTATTGAAGGGCTGGATAAAATGGTCGACGATAACAACGACAATTTTAAAGAGCAATATTTGAGAATTGTATTATCCGAAATCCTCGTGTCCGGTTTACCGTTCATCGTAAAAGATGTACTAAATTATGTAAAATTTGCCTAAAAATTTAACCTCTTGCATACACCATGTACCATATACTTTCCTGAATAAACTTTTAATACATTAAAAAAAAAACATTTTATTATTATTCACCATCACATCTTTCCTTATTTATATCACAACAATTATAATTTTATAATAAATAATTATAATTGGATCTTTAATAATTATTAAAGATCCTTATTCGGCAATCAGCCAATGCGCAAGATGGGTGTATGCGCAGGAAAATTAGCGTTAGCGCGTTCGAATGACAGTGGGGTAAAAAAAGACTGTTATAGAGAGTGTTATAAAAAACGACACACTAAACTAGAAACATTTCGTAGAACCAACAGAACAGATAATTGAAACGAGAGAATCGGCTTTCAGAATAAACGTTTACCTATCTGGAGATCGTAATGGTTTTCCCTCTCTTTCCAACTATTATTTTACCGCTATAAATAGCGGCCGATAAGCGTCGGGTCTCACTTGGAGACGACTAGGCAACCATAATGGGTCAGGAGCACAGTGCAAAAAAGACCGGCTATAAGCCACTCATCGATGATAAGAAAAACCAAAAGAAGGAAGAAAAAATCGCCTTCAAATCAATTACAGAAAAATACTCTACAAATACCGGATCTATACCCTGTTATAACCCACCCGCAGGCTCTCTCTCGCACCAGTCCCTGGATGCCGGCAACCCGCTCGACAGCGCCGCGGCGCGCCCAGAGGGCCTCTAGTACCGCGCGCGGCCGCTAGGCGGCTGCGGTACTCCCTAAAGAGGAGCAGCGCCTTGGAGGGCATATAAGCGGGCCGGTTTCCAGGCTGAGGCATCCCCCACCCCGCATCAGACCGCATCTGAGTGGCAGCCACGGAGCCCAGGCTACTTGCACAGTACACTCTCGCGCAATAAATCTGATTTTTGTTCGCAAAAGAAAATACTTCGTGTATTTCTTTTCTCCCTTCCCTAATCACCACTTTCCCCTTTACAAATAGGGTGGTGCAACCTACACCGGGTTGGGCGGCCCTCCCTTGTCCAGACTCAATCCAAGAGTCGACCTATAGAGGTCCGAACAGTGTCCGCTCTCTAGGCAACGAAGAAGCCAAGGACTGTAAGCCTCGGCAGGCCCTTTCTGCCTGCCTGCCATCTCACCGCCTGCTTTACAGCAGGCCTCTTCGTCACTCGGCTCTCCAAGGAGCGAACTCCACTGACGCCAGCGGGCTACGTGGCGCAACGAGCGCACGCGCCTCCTTCTCTTCACCCGACCTTTCTATACCATCCCGACTAGCCCGCTTACATCAACCCGAAAAAAAGTGTTATAAAAAATTATAATTTATATTTCATAGAAACCATCGACCCTTTTCAGGACCACAAAAACATCCATACATATAGAACAAACGCACACACATGAAAGTGGAGAGCACAAATATAGCGCTTCTACACCATGTCAGCCTCAAATAAGGACATATCTGTTGCATTATTTAATGTCCACTTAGCAACAGGTACACCTTATCTGCCCCTCGAAAAATCAAAAATGTCCTACACAATAACAGACCCCCAGGCCGAGAGAGAGATAACGAGATAGAGGGGGATGTACGCTATACCGGCCTAGACCCCGAAGCCGAGGGGAGGGGGAAAATCAATAGCTCAACATGGCAACCACAGCGGAACGCGGAACAGGGCAGACCGAAGCAAGACGGTACTACACCGGTTTGTTATTGTTATGACTAAAGGTTAGTTCGTCTGCCAGAGGTGTCCCTGTCACAACGCTCGACTCCGAAAACCGAGCACAGCTTTTCGCGAAACGTCGGTAGATCGCTAAACAAGCGATCTCGGAGCTTTCGCGAAAGAGTGCGCATTGAAATTTGATTTTTCAGAAATTGTAAATCAGTCAGCAGCGCTGCTTTTTCTTTGTTTATAAAAATCCAAGCCCAGTTTCTAGCGAAATGTCGATAGATCGCTTAAGCAGCGCTTTCGGAGCTTTCGCGAAAGAGTGCACATTGAAATTTCATTTTTCAGAACTTGTAAATCGGCCAGGAGCGCTGCTTTTCCTGTTCAATAGAAATCCAAGCCCAGTTTCTAGCGAAATGTCGATAGATCGCTTAAGCAGCCCGTTCGTAGCATTCGCGGAAGAGTGCGGATTGATAATTGATTTTTCAGAAATTGTAACCGGGCCAGGAGCGCTGCTTTTCCTGTTCAATAAAAATCCAAGCCCAGTTTCTAGCGAAATGTCAATAGATCGCTTAANTTTTCAGAACTTGTAAATCGGTCAGTAGCGCTGCTTTTTCTTTGTTTATAAAAATTTAAGCCCAGATTCTAGCGAAATGTCAGTTGATCACTCGAGCAGCGCGTTCGTAGCTTTCGCGGAAGAGTGCGCATTAATAATTGATTATTCAGAACTTGTAAATCGGTCAGTAGCGCTGCTTTTTCTTTGTTTATAAAAATCCAAGACCAGTTTCTATCTAAATGTCAGTAGATCACTCGAGCAGCGATTTCGGATATTTCGCGGAAACGTGCGCATTGAAAATTGATTTTTCAGAACTTGTAAATCGGTCAGTAGAGCTGCTTTTTCTTTATTTATAAAAATCTAAGCCCAGATTCTAGCGAAATGTCGATAGATCGCTTAAGCAGCGCGTTCGTAGCTTTCGCGGAAGAGTGCGGATTGAAAATTGATTTATCAGAGCTTCTGAATCGGTCAGCAGCGGTGCTTTTCCTTCATTGATAAAAATTCGAGCCCAGTTTCTAGCGAAGCATCCGTAGATCACTGGAGTACCGTTCTAGGAGCTGTTGCGAGGCAGCTCGCTTAAAAATGTTTTTTTTTTAGAGCTCAAGAATCAACAGGAGCAGCGCTACCCTTGGCTAATTAAAGCTCAAGTCGTGTTTCTTGCAGAGCCGTTTCAATGAAAATCCGAGCCTAGTTTACAGCGAAACGTCGGTAGATCGCTGCAGCAGCGCTGTCGGAGCTTTCGCGAGGCAGCTCGCGGAAAAATTGTCTTTAAAGAGATTAAGAATCGGTAGGAGCGCTGCTACCCTTCGTTCATTGAAGCCTGAGCACTGTTGCTCGCAAAAAGTCGGTAAATCGCTGGAGCAGTCGTTTTGGAGCTTTCGTGGAAAAGTTGTTATATAAAACTGATATTTCAGAGTTCGAAAAATTGGTTATAATCGAGGCAGTGTTTCTTACTAAAAAAGGTAATCTACTTCATTATTTTTTCCTATAATATTTACATATTTTACAACTGATAACGAGGCTTAGCAATATACACTACGCAGAGTAAGCGAAACAACGAACAGTAGACATCCATAGCCGGTAGTGGTATACAAATCCATGAATAACTGAAATAAGACTTCCGCTGTGCTTTAGCGTCCATATAGTGCAAAATCATTAACAAGGGTTGGCAGATAATGGCAGCTTTTGTCAGTTACTAAAAATAAATTATCGCAAACTTATTATTTTAAATTGATAGTTTTTTAAAATTGAATTATTATCTATTCTACTTGAATTAGCGATTTCTGTATTTCATGAGTTGCTAAAATTGTCCACCGTATGCTTCTATGCACAGCTGAAATCTTCCGCGCAGTTGCTCTCTTGCTCTTCTTAATTAGCCAGTATGAATCGCAGCGCATGCATTTCCCAAGCGTTGCTTCATGTCATCAGATGTAGTAGCTGGCTGAAAGGTAATGTTAGTAAAGAACAAGCTATTATGAAATCAAATAAGATTATAGCCAATAATTGTGAGAATATAGAGAATTTTTGAATTTCTTTACCTATTTATAGTCTCTCGAATTTGATAGAGACTTGTGGATCAAAACAATTATTTGAATATAGCAACACGCTCTTTAAATTTAAGATGAAAAGGTATACTATGTATACCGTCAAACTATTGATGTTTATTGAAAAGAAAAGAGTGTGATTACATATGTATTGACTATGGAAAATTGAAGAGTATTAGAAGAGTGTTGGAGCACCGACCCGTTAACAAACGATATTGTTTAACGGTCGACTCTGTGAGGCGAGTCCTCACAGCGCTTCGGCAATACGAAAACTAAACTACACAAATCAGCGAAAGCGGCAGAAGACCGCTCGCGAAACAGGCGGAGAGAGACAGAGTAGGAGCGAGCGAGCGCGCGTTGCCATGGCAACCAACAGGGGGGCGTTAGGATGCGAGAATGAAACCATAGTGTGTCTGACGAAGAATTGACACTGTCCTCGTCAAAGTCGGAAAGCTCTCATACTTAGTTCTAGAGTGGTATGGGGGTTATCACCTCTAGAACGGTGGACTCACCTGCGATCGGAACAGGATCCGAAGCGCGCGGGTTTAACATACTATCATGGCTCAAAAAAATAAAATCCGTACCAAAAGGGACTTAAGGGTCGGAACTTGGAATGTTCGCAGTCTATACAGAGCAGGCACGTTTAAAGAACTCGTAAAGGAAGCTGATAGGTACAATCTAGATTTGGTAGCAATACAGGAATCGCGGTGGCCAGATGGCAGAGTGCTAGCATCGGGTAACTTCACGTACCTGTATGCGGCCGGGAGTGGGGGATCTCTAGGCACCGGATTTCTCGTAAGCAAAAGCATCATACATTCGGTTAAAAGTTTCAAATCCGTAAATGAAAGGCTCTCGTACATTATTATCGAAGGTGAATGGTATAGATATGTATTTATTAATGTGCACTGTCCTACGGAGGACAAAGAAGAAGAAGCTAAGGATCTCTATTACGAAACTTTAGAGCAGGTAATCGACCAGTTCGCGTCTTACGACACAAGAATAGTATTAGGCGATTTCAATGCTAAAATAGGTAAGGAGGAAATGTTTAGGCCTACTATAGGGAAGGAAAGCCTGCACGAAGCCAGCAACGATAACGGTATTAGGGTCATAAATTTCGCGGCGGCAAAAGATCTTATAATCAAAACTACGTGTTTTAAGCACAAGGACATACACAAGGCAACGTGGACATCGCCGGACGGGGCCACGCAGAACCAAATTGATAATTTCCTCATTGAAAAAAGACGTCATACTAACGTTCTCGACGTAAGGGCTTACAGAGGGGCAGATAGTGACTCGGACCACTTCCTAGTAGTAGCCAAATTAAGAGCTAGACTAGTAGCGAATCAAAATAGTAAGCGAGCAAACAAGGTAGAAAGCTTCGATATTGAGAAGCTACGAGATAGAACAGAGCGAATTAGGTACCAGATAGAAATTATTAACAGGTTTCAGGCACTTGAAGAAGCAAACACATCGCCGGAGGGGAATGACGAACCGAATAGCTTATGGGGGGACATCGAAAAAACGGTAAAAGAGGCCGCGAACAAAGTACTGGGTAAAAAGGAAAAGCCAAAGAGCAAATCATGGTTTGACGAAGAGTGCGAACTCTGGTTTGAAAGGCGCAGAAAGGCTAAATTAGATAGCTTACAAAATAGAAGCGATAGGACCTAGAAGGACGTAGAAGAGTATTCTAACGTAAGGAAACAGACGAGCGCGATCTACATAAATAAGAAGCGGGAGTATCAAAAGAATCTTATTAGGAGAATAGAAACTAACAGTAAGGAAAATAACTCATGCGAAATGTACAGAGGGATTAACGCCATCAGAAAGGGTTTTAGGAGTAGAGCGTAATTGATGAAGGACGAAAACAGGGACCTCGTAACAAATGACAATGAATTACTGTCGCTGTGGAAAAATTATTTCGATAAATTATTAAACGTGCACGAAAATAGCGAAAAATTAGGGGACGAAATTCTAAAAGCTACCAAGAAGTAGAGGCCGCGATTAAAAAACTAAAAAACAACAAAGCCGCGGGAAATGACTCTATACCAGCTGAGTTACTCAAATATGGGGGGGGGGTCGAGCTCACTTTCAAAATCTATAAACTAGTATGTGCCATCTGGAAAAATGAAACAATACCCGAAAATTGGAAGCAATCTATCATTATACCGATTTTTAAAAAGGGGGATAAGACAGACTGCAATAACTATAGGGTTATCTCACTTTTAGCAACGTGCTACAAAGTTCTGTCAAACGTAATACAAGCTAGACTCACTCCATTCGCGGAAGATATAGTAGGAGATTATCAGTGCGGATTTCGGCGCAACAGATCGACGAGCGATCAAATGTTTACCATAAGACAGTTAGAGAAAAAGTGGGAATTTTGCGAAACCATACACCAACTATTTAAAGATTTAAAAAAAGCGTACGACTCTATTAAGCGAAGCAAAATGTATCAAATTCTAGTACTTCTCGGTGTACCGAAAAAACTCGTGAGATTGATTCAAATATGTCTGAACGGAAGCACGAGAAAGGTCCGAGTAGGGGGTAATGTATCAGAACCCTTCACGATACGCGATGGTTTAAAACAAAGGGATGGGCTCTCTACGGTGCTATTCAACTTAACGTTAGAGTATGTCGTTAGAAAAATCCAGGTTAGCCAGCTGGGCGCAACGCTTAATGGAACAACGCAGATACTAGGCTACGCAGATGACTTGGATATACTGGGGGATTGTAGGGAAACGGTAGCAAGAAATGCGGAAATCCTCATAAAAGCGGCAGAGTATACAGGGTTAGAAGTTAGTGAATCAAAAACAAAGTACATGATTGTGGATAAACTAGGCATCTGCAGAGGCGAGAGAGATCTCAGAGTTGAGGATTTTACTTTTGAAAAGGTTAGCGAATTCAGGTATCTGGGTACGACCATAAATGATAGAAACGAGATTAATGTCGAAATAAACAAGAGACTCCATTCGGGTAATGCTTGCTTCTACGCCGTGAGTAATTTACTTAAGTCGAGGCTGTTGTCTAAAAACGTTAAAATAAGAATATACAGGACAATAATACTGCCAGTGGTTCTGTACGAGTGCGAAACGTGGGCTCTCACTAAGCAGGCGGACAACCGTTTTAGGGCATTTGAAAATAAAGTCTTGCGAAAAATATACGGGCCGAAGAAAGACGAGGAAACCGGGGAATGGGGGAGACTTCACAATGATGAGTTACACAATCTGTACGCGTCACCAAATATTAACAGAATAATAAAATCTCGCAGATTGGGATGGGCAGGGCACGTAGCGAGAATGGGAGACGACCGTACGGCAGTGCGTGTCATGAAGGGCAGGCCGATGGTAACGCGACCTCTAGGTAGACCTAGACGTAGATGGGAGGACAATGTAAAAGCGGATCTAGTAGAAATAGAACGGGTGGGTGTCGATCGGAGAGGTGCATCTTGGGTGGGATTAACACAAGATAGGGCAGCGTGGAAGGCTTGCGTGGATGAGGCGATGAACTTTCGAGTTCCAAAAAACTTTGAAAAACTCGAAAACTTCTCCAAATAAGACAGCGATTGTGATTCTTGATTCTCGTCAACCTTCTTCTCAACAGCAACCTGTGCATTTACTACATCTGGTGAAAGATCCACGGGCAATCTATCAATTACCTTCCTCCAATCATTCCTGATCCATTCAGGTCCCTCGCACCACAGGGAAGACTGCTGAAGCTTCTCCGACGAAAACCCTCAAGTTGCGCAATCGGCTGGATTTTCTTCGGACTTAACATGACGCTATTGCACCCCAGGCAGAGTAGTGATCACCTCACTCACTCTGTTTGCCACGAAAGTCTGCCATCTCAATGGGTGGCCATTCAACCAATCTAAAACTACCTTGGAGTCTGTCCAGCAGTGCACTGATACAGGCTTCAATAAAAGTCCATCTAAAAGGTGCTTCAACAATCTAACTAGCAACACCGAGCCACACAACTCCAATCGAGGCAAACTCTCCGTCTTAATAGGAGCTACTTTAGTCTTGGACATAATTAATGCCAATTTCTGCCCTGGTATTACCATATACGCTGCAGCGACGAAAGCTCTCTGATATGCGTCAGAAAACCCGTGCAACTCCTATGATGTTTGCGAGGAAGAGCCAAACCAACGAGGAATTCGCAATTGAGCCAAGTCAGGAAGATCAGACCTCAACGTTTGCCACTGATCTAGAAGTTCGCCTGTGAGAGGTGAGTCCCAGTCGATACCATTAATCCACAAATCCTGGAGCATGAGTTTGGCCCTGACTAATACAGGTGACAGCCAACCAAGTGGATCAAACAACCTCGAAATCTCTGACAGAATTGATCTCTTTGACACAACCTTTGGCGAAACTGGAATCTTAACCTCGAAACGAACTCCATACCTGCTGATGACAGAAACTTGATCAGCTGATTCCGAATCTCAATGGCCTCAGACTCATTGTCAGCGCCTACAAAAGCGAGAGGTATGGAGCGGAGCGCGTACCATACGTAACCGTCAACAACCTATAATCTTCGATAGGCTTCGAAACGTCAGATCGCCAGACTATTCTTTGCCAATCAACGTCATCTGGGTGAATGAGGATCTGCCTAAACTCCTTGACGATATCAACCGTAAATACAATCTTCGAAAATCTCCACATCGAAATAATAATCGTGACATCCGACTGCAATTTGCGACCTGTTAAAAGAACGTCGTTCAGCGATATTTTTCCAAAGGAACCATTAAAAACCATACGAAATTTGCCTTCCGGCCCCACCTCAGCCGAGTAAACTGGGTGATGAGTAAAGTAGAACGTATTGTCCTTTCGATGCGAACTATTTACAGGCTCCATATGACCTAAAGTCAAATACTCCTCCATGAATTTCCTATAGGCACTATCTACCCTATAATCCTGCGCTCGACGCTTCTCTGAGCGGAGCAAACATGCTACAGCAATCTGCCTTGTGTGTGCAAAAGAAACCTCTGACAACTTCTCAGCGAATGGCAAGCGAACGACAAATCTGACCTTGGAATCCCGATAAACAGTATCTGCGAAATAATCTTCGTAATACTGATCCTCCTCGGACAAAACTTTAGAGGTGGAAATCTCCTCCATTTCCCAAAACCTCTCTATTAACGTCGAAATTGATGGCTCTACTTCCACATGACAGGCCTGAGCGCTCTGAGCTCTATTAGACTCAGGAGCAGAAGACGCTCTACCCGTCAAAATCCACCCAAATACGGTCTCCTGAGCAACAGGAGTATCAGTTGCACCAACTCTGAGCCCTGGCCGAATAATAGCAGCGTACACCTCTGCGCTGAGCACGCAGCCTATCCGCCTTGAACGAGCAAAATCTGGATCGGCAATTTGCAAACCCGTAATGTGATCCCAATTGGACACCTCCACTTCCTCTCGTGGCAATAATCCCGTAACCTCTTTCAACACCAACGCCGAAAACTCCAAGCAAAAATCTGAGTTCAATCTGGATTTAAGTTGGAGAGAAACCTCACCCTTCGACACCGCAGAGGTACCTGCACCAACACCAACTATTGACACAGAAACAGGCTTGACTTTTGCAGACAGACACTGCACTACTCTTTGAGTGACAAACGAAACTTCTGCGCACGCATCAATCAAGCATCTGGCATACATCGAATTACCATTAACGGATTGAAGTAAGACCTTGGCTGTGGCCATCGACCGGGTCCTACCCACCACTGTTGTACTTGCTGATACCTCCAGCATACTTGACTTGCTAGGCGCGCTAGGAGAACCCTTCTGACCTATCGACTGTGTAGATTCCGCAGTGTCTCGTCCCTGACGTCGATCTGTGTGAAGCTTCGTGTGTTGTTTGCCATTACAATTAAAACAACGACTCTGCGAGGGACAATCAGCCAAAAAATGACCTGATCTCAAACAATTGAGGCACAATCTCTGCCTTTTGCA
>JAZHPH010000117.1:287501-318512 GCA_037356405.1 Nasonia oneida | reverse complement strand
TAAAATTTTAAGTTAATAAATTGCGGACTAAGCGCGTAATATATCAAATGTAAAGATGCGGACTAAGCGCGTAATATAAGAATATGTAGATGCGGACTAAGCGCGTTTGTTGCTTCCGAACTAACTGAGAGCCGGGACCGAAGTGATTTTGAGTTGCAACTCGAGGATACTCGTAACCTTAGGCCCATCCCTCGATTTCCCTCCTCGAGAGATTTTCGGAGGATTTTCCAATGGAAAGAGAGTTTCCTCGAGGACTCCTCCTACGCTTGGGTCTGGAGACCCCTTACTCTAACTAAATTTTCCGGGGGAGAAGCCAAGATGGGTTCTCTGTCCCCGAGACAGATGGCGACGCTTGTACCATTTACAGATGCAAAAATGAATATTTATAAAAGATTGTTTAAAATATAGTATTCATGGATTATTTTTATTATTGTTAGTAAAGATATTTAACTATTATCTTGATTCGTTAAAATTTTTATTTTCAAGTATAGATTTTTAATAAATAGATTTTGTAATTTGATTATTTGTTTAATAATTACTCTTTAGAAAATACTGTTTAAACAATCTTGTATGAATATTAGTCATAATATTCCCTATTATAAATGTTTATGTGTTGCTAGATAATTTTTACAGGAAAATCACGTTCAACTATGCGCCGTTTTACCCGCACTTCCCCTTCTTTGTACAAAAAGAATCGTTAAATAATCGTAAATGAATAAGGATAAAAATCTATTGCAATGCTCAGTCCGTTATACGCAACTTATCTTCTAACTTAGAAATAGCTTACAATAAAAATTATAACAAATAGTTGCGTTTAAGTTAATATATAATAATAATAGTAATCATAATAACTACTAAATTGTTGTAGCGTTCGGATGAATTTCGGTGTGTTGGTTTTCCTGCATGTAACCCTTTGTATTATTTATCTATAACTAATTGTATATTTGACAATTAGTAATCTTTTATTATTGATTCGTGGCTTTTTGTAGTATAAATTTAATTAATTTTTACGGTGTAACTATTTGTATATATGAGTAAACTAATACTTAACATTATTTTTTATTTAACTAAATAGTTATAATTTATTTATCGCACTTGATGTTCTGATATTTATTGACGATTCTATATGAAATAGTGATATATATTTATTTTTTTATGGGAAATCTAAATTTTATTGTTAATTAATAGTTATAATAAATTTTGTTTTTACTCGATTTGCCATATAAGTGCGCAGTCTTAAAGTATCTATAAATGCAAATTAAAATCTAAGAAAAAATATTGATTAGCTTAATAATAAAATGTTTATAATATTTCTTAATAATTAGGCAACTATTTGTTTATAAAATAAGAAGGATATGCGGTGGAAAATTTATTTTCGGTTATATAACAGCAGGAGGTAGAATGGTTTCAAGATTTACATGAGAGGACAAGAGGGAAAAGTACAGATATTTTCAGGGCACGTGCGCGACTATAAACAGATAACATCGCCAGATTTCCGCCCCGCCCAAATTTTCCCAACGCTTTGAGTCTTAAAACTGGGGACAAGTAGGGTGATATCTAGAATTTTATAGTTTGCAGCTGGCCCTGTTAGCCTATAGTTTTAAGAAAAAATATACTCAATGACAATTCGAGATGCGCGTCTCCGAAGGAAACCAGCGACACTCGAGATTCTACTTGGTTTATTATCATGTTTACTAAGAAAAAGGTCTCTGGGAACGGAAAAGCCGAAAACCCAGAAACTTGTAGGTATATCGCGGAGAGATTACTTTTTTTTTCGTAGGCAAACGGGATGCGCGTGCATATACAATCTAATGTATATACAGCTTATCGTTTCGTCTGTCGAGCATTTCATATTATTTTCTGGGAAAAAAAATTTTGTTTCTAGAAAAAAGGCGGCGACGTTACACTTACATTATAGCTCTCTATATTAAATGTTTTATAATTTAAAAAAAAATATATATCAAACATTTATTGTCGTATAAATTAAAGTATTATAATTTTTATTTGTTACAAGTAGATATCAACTTCTGTAAATGGCGTATATTATGGATGAATGCTTACAGCAAGTTAAGCTTTTAGAAGAGGTTGAAAAATATTATTTTCCACTACTGCTGCAGTCGATTTATCCACCATGACACGATGGAAAAACCACTTTCTTCTATCAATAAAGACTTTTCGGAAGGTTTTAAGGAATAACAAACTTTCAGTTGCACAAAAACAAAGTATCTTATGTACTTTAGCAAAAGTAGAATGTATGAAGGCCAGACTTGAAGTTATGGCTAAAAGAAAAAGTGGTGCTAGAGTACAGGTAATACAGAAGAAGAGGCAGACTATCACTGATCGTGTGCGTTGGATTGATATGGACAACGCTTTTGAAAATCGCATGAGGACTGTGGTTATAGCAAATTTAACACATATTGATGTACTTACATTTCTACAAGACGATCAATATTATTTTCACGAGGAATAAAACAGATGATTGCTAAACACAAAGCTTTAAAAGTGAACACTGTTTTGTCATGTAAATTCAAAAAAATATGCATAAAAAATAATGAAGAAAAAGAAGAAAAAGAATGCATTGAGATAAAATATTTTAACACACAAAATCATGAAATTTTATCTGCATCATCGTTAAACGAATGGTTCAAATCTAATGTTATTGAACCTCTACTCACAGATATTGAGCAATTTCAGGAACGTGACTCTGGCTGGGCTCTAGTTTCTATTGAAAATATACAGATAAATATAAATAAATTTAATCCAATACGTGCCGGTAGCTCTTATATACCATTACCAGCATTCATAGTGAAAAGGAAGGCATGCATAAATGTTAAAAATTATGATAACAAATGCTTTATATGGACAATTTTATCTGCATTATATCCTGTAAACCATAAAAATCATCCCAATAGATTGAGTAATTACATTAAATACTACAATCTCAAAAAATGTGTTTGGCTTAGACAATAAAAATGTAGTGCCTCTGTATATAACATCATGTAAAAAGAGTAATCATATTAATCTTCTTTTACTCATGAATGATAATTTAAATGATGATGATGATGATGAGTTTGCAACAAAATCACATTATGTATACATAAAACAGCTATCGCGTTTGCTTAGTAATGATTTAAGCAAAAATGGTAGAAAACTATTAGTATGTGATAGATGTTTAAATTTTTTGTACACAGAATATAATTTAACCAAGCATGAAGAATACTGTAAAAAGTTGAATAACTGTAAAATAAGACTTCCTACTGAAAATAATAATATTATAATGTTCAAAAATCATTGCTATAATGAAAAGTTACCGTTTATAATATATGCAGACTGTGAGTGTTTATTAAAACCGATAAGACAAGGTGTGAAAACTAACACTCGACCAGTACAGAGTCATGAAATTTATAGTATAGGATACTATCTTAAATGCAGCTATAATGACTCTTTATCGAGATATGACTTTTATAGAGGTCGTGAAGCATCAAAGTGGTTTGCCGAACAGTTAAAAAATATTGAAGAAAAAATAAGTGCTTTATATGCGAATCCTTTACCTATGCCTGTTCTATCTCAAGCTGAAGTAACAGATTATTATAATTCAAAAGCGTGTCATATTTGTAAAAAAATTTAAATAATGATGTCAAGGTACGCGATCACTGTGATCTTACTGGAAAATATCGAGGACCTGCACATACTACATGACATCTAAACTATCAAGACTCGAAAATAGTACCAGTGGTGTTTCATAATTTAAGTGGCTATGACACTCACTTTATTATATCCGATATATCAAATCATTTTCCAGGACAGATTGATCTACTACCTCTGACAAAGGAAAAATATATTTCATTCACAAAACATGTAGTAGTTGTAGTAGTAGTTTTATTGATTCATACATACGTATTTACAATATAATACAAAAATATATATTCTCTCCGTACATCTTTTTTTTCTATATATAATGATAATATCGTACACCTAGTACACCACTGTTTCCTTCTCTCTAGTCTTCCTTCTTCCTTCTAGACCTTCTCTCTTCTTCCGCATCCCTCATCTCCGCTTCTTTTACCTTTTTTATTCTACCCTCTTCCTCTATCCATTCGTAGATCTCACCCTCTACTCTCACTTTGATGTTCCCTCTTTTCATTAGTTCACCCCTTCTCTTTGCCTCCTCCATTCTTCTTTCCCTTTCTAATATCGCCTCTCTTTTTGCCCTTCTCTCTTCCCTGTTCATCCACTGCTCTACTCTCACCTTGTCCTCTTCGTTGATCTCCTTTCTCCTTTTCCAGATTTCCTCCATCTCCTCTCTTGTTTCGAATATTATTTTCTTCGTATCGCTATTGGATGTCTCCTCCAATTCCCAGTTAGCCCCTGCTAAAAAAACATTTAGCCAGTTTTGCAATACCTTGTTCTCGTCCCAGTTTGCTCCCTTATGTATAATTACTCCTCTCTCCCAGACTTTGCTTCTTCCTGCTACCTCACTTTTCAGTTTCATTTTGCTTCTCTCTTCCCGTCCTTTTCTCTCTTTATCTCTTCAACCCACTTCCTCCAACTTCTTTATCTTATCCCTCATCTCTTCAACTACCCTTTGCATCTTCTCCCTTTCTCTTCTTTCTTCTCTCACTTTTCCTTTCAATATCTCCACGTCCCCTTCCAGATCCATCAATTTTCTCTCCACCGCTTCTCTTTTACCTCTCTCTAGCTGCATCTTCACCTTCCACTCCTTTACCTCCTCTTTTATTTCTCTCATCTCCCTCTCCACTCTTCTCTCGAAGTGCGTCATCTCTGCTATCTGACTTTTTCACCTTTTTATCTCCTAATCTCGTTGACTAATCTTTTCTTTATAACCTCTTTACGCTATTATCTGCACGTGCTTTCCTTTCTGTTCTATATGTTCCCTTCTCTATTCCGTCGGTTCCCTCGTTCTGAACCTTTCTTCCTTGCCGACCTTTCTAGTCTCTTTTCTTCTCACTTCTAGGGACTTTTCCTTGGAGTTCCCTAGGTGGGTCAATCTGCTCTCGGTCCATTTTTTCTTCCTTCCCCTTCTTTATTCACTTTTCTTCTTTATTCTGTTACCTTTTCCATAAAATACTACTAAGACTCCCTACATGGCTTCTTTTGCCTCCGCAAATTTCTTCCCATTTTTTCCCTGCTATCTTTGTCTCCTCACAGTCTTCTATTATGTGTTTCAGCGTCACTTCTTCCCTCCCGCACATTCTGCATTTCCTATCTTCCTCCTTTTTCCAGTAGTGATTGCCTCTCGTTTCGCTTCCTAGTCTGAACCTTGCTATCTTTTCCAGTGCCCCTCTCCTCCTTTCTCCTGTCTCTCCTAAGTATTCCGGTATTTCTTCTTGTCCCATTTACATCCTTATCTCTTCCTCTCCTCATCTCTTTTCGTCCTTCTTTTTTCAGTAAGTTCCAGCATTCTCTTAGCAAAGAGTTTTCTTTTGCCTTCCTCAATATCCCCTCATATCTCACTGCCCTTTTTCTTGCTCTTGTTTCTATTTTGAAACGTTTCGTCTCCCAATGAATAATGTGCGCTGGAGTTGTCCTCTCCAGTTTAAGAACCCATTTCATATATTTTCTCTGGATTTTCTCCAGTTCTTCTTGTCCTTTCCAGCCCCAAATCTCCGCTCCGTACTCTATTACACTCTGAACTAGTGCTTCGAACAGTTTCATTCTCAACCTCCATCTTTCTTTGAAGATGGTCTCCCCTATCCCCAATATTGTGCCTAACACTGCAGTTGCCTTTCCTTTCACATTCTTTATTTGCTCATCTTCCTTCCCGTTCTCTTTCATCGTGTAGCCCAGGTCAAATTTCTCACCACCATCAAATTTCAAATTTCTTCACCACCTCTAATATCTTCCCCATTACACTCGAACTTCTCTTCTCTCTTCCTTCTTCCTCCATTTCTGAAAATCATAATCTTTGTTTTCTCTGTGTTTAATTCTAGTCCCTTCCTTCTTATGAATCCCTTAAATCTTTTCAGCATTTGTTTTAGACCACTCGCATTCGTTGCTAAGAGCACCTCATCATCGGCGTACGAAATCGACCATAATTTTTTCCTTCCTATAATGGTCCCTCCTTCCTGTATCTTCCCCATCTCGGCTTCCAGGTCTGCCATTGCCACATTGAACAGTAGTGGGCTAAGTGGACATCCTTGTCTTACCCCTTTTTGTGTAGTGAATCTTCCTATTTTTCTTTCTCCTATGTTCACCTCGCATTCCGTCTTTTCGTAAATCTCTTCTACTCTTACTCTAATCTTTCAGCTCACTCCCAGTTTCTTCATCATATTCCATATTTCTTCCCTATTTATTTTGTCAAAGGCTGCTTTCATGTCCGCAAAACATGCATATACCTTCCCTCCTTTCTTCTTCAGCTCTTGCTCTACTGCATTACTCACCACATATATTGCATCTATCGTCCCTCTTCCCTTTCTGAATCCTATCTGTGTGTCGCTCAGTCTGTTCTCTTCTTCTAGCTTCTTCTCCATTCTCCATCTTATGAGTTCTGCATATATTTTATATCCCGTATCCATCAGTGTAATCCTTCTGAAGTTTTTACATTCTCCCTTATCTCCTTTTTTAAAAACTGGTTTCACCGTCCCTTTTCTCCATTCTTCTGGCAGTCCCTCTCCTTTCCATATCTTTCTCAATATTTCCGTCAGTTCCTCTATTAGATTCTCTTCTCCGTATTTCCATGCTTCGTTCTGTATTCCGTCATCTCCTGGTGCTTTTTTCTCTTTCAACTTTCTGATTATCTCCCTCACTTCCTGTACTTCTATCCCACTTTCTTCCTCTTCCACCCCACTTCCTGCTGGCTGTTCTGCTACCCTAAGATCCTCTCTCCACGTCTTCCTCTCTCCCAGTTGCCCTTTAAAGTGCTCTAACCACTTCGCGTCTCCTATCTCTCTATCAACCTGCTCTCTTTTCCCTCTTCTTCTCCTTTTTACCATATTCCAGAATTTCTTGCCTGATCTGTCCTCTTTCGCTTCTTTTATCTCCTTTATTATTCCCTCTTCCTTTTTCTTTCTGTACATGTTCTTTAATTCTCTCTTAATCTCTGTGTACCTTCTTTTAGCTCCCTTCATTTCTGCCCTCTTTTTTCTGCATTCTTCATCCCACCATCTATTTTTTTCATTCTTCTTTCTCACCCCTTTTTTGGTTTGTATCGCGTTCCTTACTTTCACTTTCAATTCTCTCCATGATTTCGCTTCTCCTCCTCTTTCTAGCCAATTTCTGTATTCTAGTATGTCCTTCTCTGTCCAAGACGCCCTGCTGACTTCCTCTTTTACCACCTCCGTTTTTCTCTCTGTGTCTAACTCTATCACCAGCACCCCATGGTCCGATTCTATTCTATCATTTACCTTCATTCTTTTTATTTTTCTCCTTCCTTCCTCGTTTGCTATCCCATAATCTATTAATGAGCATTCCATTCCTCCTACGTACATTATTTCCCATTCCTCATCTCCTTCTATGTTTCCGTTTAAAATGGACAGCCCCATCTCTTTTAGCCTGTCTAACAGCTCTTCACCCTCTTTATTTATTGATTTATCCTTAGATTCTCTCCTTACCTCGTTTCCTCCCTCATCAAAACTTCCACCTTCTGTTCCTGTCCTTGCATTTAGGTCTCCGCACCAGAGTATCCTTCCTCCTCCGCCTACCCTTTCTACCATTTCCTCAACCTCCTTATAGTTGTTCTTTTTTTCCTCCCTCATATATGTCGAGCCTATCCACCATTCTTCTCCTTTTATCCTGATCTTCCCTCCTATAAATTCTCCTGATCTCCCTTCTATCCACTCTACTTTATCCTCTTTGGTTCTTTTCTTGACTGCCATTATCATTCCTCCCTTTAGCCTACCTCTGCTTCCCCCCTTCTTTGCCTCTCTTACCTCAACCTCGTATCCCTGAAGTCTTTTCCTTATGTTTTCCTCTTCACCGCCTCCTGTCCATGTCTCCTGCAGGCAGATGACGTCGAATTCCAATAGAAATCTCCATCCTTCCTCGTCCACTCCTTTAATTCCCGCCACGTTCCAGCTCAATACCTTTAGTTTTTCTTTTTTTTCTCTTTTTCTCGGTCTTTCTTCTTTCCCTTATTCTTGCCTCCTCCCTCTTTTCTGAAAAAGTCTGTCCTTTCTCTCGTCCCATATAAACTTCTCGTCTCCCACCGTGAGTTTGTTTTTTCCTACTTTCACTTGTTTTCCTTGGTTTCTCCACTCTTTAGTCAATCCGTTCAGCTTCTCCTTATTTCTCCTCTCTAACCACGTTGTACCGTAGTCTATGAACAGGTCCGTGCCTTTTAGATTACTCTTCGCCTTCATTATCTTCTCCTTTTCCTCTCTGTCTTCACATTCCACGCCGATTCTGTTTGTGGCCTTGCCTCTAACCATCCATGTCCTCTTCACCTTCACCGTAATTTTTAACTTTTCGTTGAACCATCCTTCAATCTTCACCTTGTCCCACTTATCCTCTTTTAGCCCTGTTAAAACCACGTTGTTCCGTTTCCTTTCTCTCTCTCCTTCCTCAATTCTCCATTCTAACTCCTTCAGTTGTTTATCATTCTCTTCCTTCTCCTCTTCCCCTTTATTTCCTGCCTCCGTCTCCTCTCTCTTCTCTCCTTCTGCCTTCTCCTCCAGCACCTTTACCTTATCATCCATTCTTCTTTCAAGTTCTTCTCTCCTCCCCCGCTTCCCTCTTCATTCTCTCCTCTAGTTCCATTCTTCCCTTTTCTTTTCTTCCATTGGCCGCCTTACCTCTTCCACCTTTTCATTCAGTTTCTCCTCTGTCTCCTTCCACCTCTTTTCCCATCTTTCTCTTTCCCTCCTTCTCTCCTCCTTCTCTTCGTCCATATTCTTTAAAATCTCATCCAGAAACTTTTGCAGGCTATCCATCTTTTCCTCTCCCTTCTCACCTTCTATCTTCTCTGCCTTTGTTGGAGTCCTCGCTGTTTTATTGCTCTTCTCAAACGGGCTTTTCTCCCTTATCTCTTCTGTCTTCTCTCTTTTCTCCTTTTTCTCTTCCTCCGGTGTGCTTCCTTTTCTCTTCTTCCTTTTCTCTGTGAGGGTTAGCTGTCTTAATGAAGCCCCCTTTCCTCTTATTGCCCTTTTTCCTTTTTCCTCCTTGGGAGTACTTTCCCAGTAGCTTCCCCGTCTCTCTCGGATAAACAAAAAGAAAGTAACACTACTCCTTCTCTTTGACTTTAGCAAGGCGTTTGACACTGTGTGTCACGTCAGGCTCCTGAGAAAGCTATCCACCTTTGGCTTCTCAAAGCAAGTCATCCGCTGGTTTGCCTCCTACCTCTCTGGTAGAGAGCAGGCCGTCGTTGGTGACAATAACGAACGTTCTTCTCCTCGGCGTCTCAACATCGGCGTCCCGCAGGGGTCCGTTCTGGGTCCCCTGCTGTTTGCATTGTACATCAATGACATCGGTTTCTGCCTTGATGACTTGCAAATTTACAGTCAATGCCACCTCGAAGAGCTCGATTCTTTATCAAACAAGATGAGTGCCAATGCTGAGAGGATTACTGGTTGGGCTGCACAGAATAAGCTAAAACTTAATGTTGCTAAAACTAAAGCAATTGTCCTGGGCTCTCCCTACTACATAAACGCATTACCCTCAACAGCTAACACTTTCATTAACATAGGGGGTGCCCAGGTCAGCTTTGAATCTTCCGTGCGTAATCTGGGATTGGTGCTCGACTCTAAGCTTACGTGGAGGGAGCATATCACACAAGTGTGTAAGCGTGCTCACACGCTAATGTACAGGCTTTACTTTTTCAGGAAAAGCACCAATCTCAGGTTGCGCAAGCACTTAGTGCAGGCCCTCCTGTTTCCTCTTATAGACTATTGTTCTCTCGTATACTGTGACCTGACGCAGGAACTCGACCTAAAACTTCAGAGGCTCGTGAATACAGGAATTCGGTACATCTATGGTGTAAGAAGAGATGAGCACATCTCCCCATACAGGCGGGAGTTGCAGTGGCTAACCACTGCCGGACGCAGGAAGTATTTCACTGCTTGTTTCCTAAGAAAAATGTTTAACACAGCCGTACCATCATACGTACTGGCATACTTTGACTTCCGGCCACTTCAGCCTGTTAGGGGGGAGGTGATACCTCTGGATATTCCGACATTCGCGACGGAGATGCTGAGGAACTCGTTTCATATCAGCGCCTCATACCTATGGAACAACCTACCATCTCACATTCGTAACACTACATCTGTCTCAGGTTTCAAGAGACTAGCTAAAGAGCACTTTCTTGAGCTTGAAAATACAAATACAAACACTTGAATCTCTTGTACACATTCACACAAACGCACACGCTCACACACTCTCGCTTAACCCATCTTCACATTATCATACTATCACAATACACATTTTTGCTGTACTACTATTCCTGCTGTATACAATTTATCGTACAACATATTGTACGCCAAATAAATCTAATAAATCTAATAAATCTAAATCTAAAAATCTCTTCCCCTCGCGGCAATTCAAATCCTCGTGGGGTTTTACATTCCTGTTCCCGTTCCTCTTCGTTCCACTTTGTTCCTACAATCTCTTCTATCTGGTCACTACTGTAGTTCATGGTTTGCGGCTTTGCCGCTCTCCCCTCTATCTCTATCCTTTTCTACTTAGTCTAACTTCACTTAATTTTTTTCCTCTTCTCTCCCGTCCTACTTTTCTTGCTTTCTCTCCCTTATACCTTTTTATTATCTGTTTTCTCCGTCTCTCTCTTCTCCTTCTCCCTCTCTATTCCCTACTCTTCTCACTCCTCTGACATCACCGAAACACAGTGTACTAGGTATACTCAAACAAAACGCGTACTACTCGGCCAAAAGGCGCCAAAACTCCTCCACAAAACATGTAGAATATAGTAAAATTAAATTTAGATTTTTAGATTCATTTCGGTTCATGCCTTCTTCTCTGGAAAAATTGACATCATATCTACAGGACTATAAAATTGTTAATGAAGAGTTTAATCATTATAGCAGAGAACAAGTTGATCTATTAACGAGAAAATGTATTTTACCTTATGAGTATATAAGCTCATGAGAAAAGCTAGAAGAGTGTAAATTACCTGAAAAAGATGATTTTTATAGTATGCTTAATGATTCACATATATCTGATAGAGATTATGAACATGCACAAAATGTGTGGAAAACATTTAATGTTAAAAAACTTGGTGAATATTCTGACCTTTATATGAAAACTGACGTCTTGCTACTAGCAGATGTTTTTGAAAATTTTCGAGACCAAAGTATGCAAGTCTATGGTCTCGACCCTGCTCACTGTTATACTGGGATGTATATATGTATACTCACTATATTATTCCTGGGATGTAATGCTTAAACATACAGGTGTACAATGAAAACTTTTAACAGATATTGATATGGTACTTTTTATAGAGCGTGGAATCCGAGGTGGTTTAAGTCAGTGTTCAAATCGGTATTCAGCAGCCAATCATAAGTTTATGCTTGAAAAGTACAATAAAGATAAAGAAAATGAATATTTAATTTATTTAGATGCGAATAATTTGTATGGATTCGGACTTTCACAATGTCTTCCATACGATGAATTTGAGTGGCTTGAAAATTTTGAAAATTTCGATTTATTTTCTATCGCATCAGATGCTTCTCATGGTTATATTTTAGTGAAATACATGATGAGCATAATGACTTACCGTTTTGTCCGGAACATGCAAAATCTCAGGGTTCTAAACAAGAGAAACTTTTAGCTACACTTCATCCAAAAAGAAATTATGTTATTCACTATGTAGCTCTAAAACAGGCTCTCTCAAATGGTCTTCGATTCATTAAAATACATAAAATTCTGAGATTCAAGCAGTCTCCATGGCTCAAATCATACATTGATTTGAACATTAGTATGAGAGCAGTAGCAAAAAATGAATTTGAAAAGAATTTTTTCAAGTTGATGAATAATGCAGTATTTGGTAAGACTATGGAAAATGTAAGAAAAAGAGTTTCAGTCAAGCTTATCAGTAAATATGATGGAAGATATGGCGTAGAAGCTCAAATTTCAAAGCCAAAGTTTCACAGTAGTTCAGTATTTAATGAAAATTTAGTTGCCATACAGTTAAATCAGACTGACATACTTATAAATAAACCAATCTATGTTGGTCTCACAGTTCTAGATCTCTCCAAGATACTGATGTATGATTTTCATTATAATTATATGCGACAAGTGTATAAAGATGATTGTAAAATATTGTATACAGATACTGATAGCTTGATCTATGCTATTAAATGTGACGATTTTTATTAAGATATGAAAAGAAATATTCACATGTTCGATACTTCAGATTATTCTGCAGATAATATATTTAACATGCCACGTGTTAATAAGAAAATTGTTGGACTCATGAAGGATGAGTGTAATGGTCAGATTCTCACTGAATTTGTTGGATTGAGAAGCAAAATGTACAGTACACGTGTTAATAATCAAGATAGTATGAAGAAAATCAAGGGTATCACAGCTTCAGTTGTGAAAGAAAACCATTGAATTTAATGACTATTTGGACTGTCTACGAAATTCACGCATTCAGAGTCGAGAGCAATACGCTATAGATCCAAACTTCACAAGGTGGAGACCATCAGACAGAGGAAGATTGCTCTCAGTCCTTAAGATGATAAAAGATTTCTTCAAGATAATACTACTGATACGCTTGCCTGGAGGCACTATAAAATATTACGAAATGGGTAAGTTCGAATTATACACATACGCACATATTTTATGTAAAATTCAATTTAGAAACGTCTGATTCCAGCAAAGAGAAGCGTGTACGATTCAAGGAAGAACCAACCATACACTTGATGTATAAATGGAAATTTGCGCATCATGAAGCTCGATGTGGCAAGTGGGAGCAGGTTGCACGTGATCGAGAACGTATTAGGAGAAGAATTTTACAAATAAATGAAATTATATTGCCAGTACTTGTAAAAAAATTGAAGGAAATGTTGCGATGTTGTGCCTCCCAACACAGGTGTGCAACACCTAGAGCCTCGCATGCGCTAGGATTTTTCTTTAACGTAGGATTTGATGCGATCGTCACGTTTGGGAGAACGCTAGGGAGAGGGGAAAATAATCACACAATGGTTAACAGTTTATTGCACTTGTATTTCGCCCAGCCCTTCCCTACAACGCGGTGGCAATGATGCCTCCCGCGCACAATGTAGCCACACAGGGCTTATGTTGACGCGCTCACACACGAGCCGCACTCGTGCAGCAGACGGCAGGCCTCAGGCCCAGGCCCAGTCTGTTGACGGCTCTCTCTCTCTCTCTCTCTCTCTCTGATGCGCGCGCGGGCTATGCCTCTCGCTTGTGGCAAGCCCAACCTGCTGCTGCCGTGCAGCTAGGCTTTTCTCGCTCACGCTATCTCGCACACACGCGCGTCTCCTCGCACTGCTCTCTCTCTCTCTCTCCCTCTCTCTCTCTCTCTCCCTCTCTCGCTCTCTCTCTATCGCATGCGCTGGCTAGACGCCTCGCGCAGAAGACGTCTAGGTGTGCTCCCGCACTGCACACCGACACTCGTCTTTCGTATTCGCTCTCTGTCTCTCTCACATACACACGCAGCCGTACGCTCCCGCTCAGCGTATCCTCGTTCACGAGTGTGCCCGCACCACACTCTTCTCACTCTCGTATTCTCTCTCTCTCTCTCTCTCTCTCTCTCTCTCTCAAAAAAAAAAAAAAAAAAAAATTCTCGCAGTTTAAAAACTTGAGGCCCATTGCACAGGGACTGGGCTTCAAATATGTCTGGCACGCAGGTGGCAGGTTCCTGGCTAGGCGTAGGGGGGGTGAGCGCGCGCACGCGTTCGCATCTGCTGCCGATTTGCAGGCCATTCTTACGGCGTGTCAGGCCGGTTTGAAACAACCTCGACGACAGAAGATTCGCATGACAGTCACTGAAAAGGACGTTAACTCTGACACTACTTCATGTAACAGACCTGAGTCGGACCTGTCAGGCAAGTCGGCTGCAGCTTTGCCGACATCGTCGCCATCATTGACGACTGTATCATCTGCACTAACATCCGTACAGTCGTCATCATCATCGTCATCATCGTCATCATCACTTGCGCCCACTATGTGACTCGCGAGGCCCTCTGACAATGCGCCGGGTGGTGCGTGTGGTTTGAGAGTGGGCTTTCTCAATGTGAACTCGCTCAGGGCTCGCATTGGGATCGTCCGTAATTTTTTGGCAGAGCGCCCATCGTTTGACATCTTTGATTTTGCGGAGACATGGCTGGGTCCGATTGTGGATGATAGCCTAGTTAGCATCGGGGGATTTTCCATCATTAGGCAGGATGAAAATCAAAATGGATTGAATCAAAATGGCGCAATGGATTGAAAATCAAAAAGCTTGCTTCATCTGATACTATGGGTCTAGGAAAACCTGGAATCCCAGAGTATCTTTTTTGTAGCGTACAAAGGGGCGACTCACCTCCGGTACTACTTGGAGTTATTTACAGGCCCCCGAAAATTCCGATGCAAAAGGACTCAGACCTTCTTGATGTATTGCGGGACTTATGCGGCGAATTTAGTCATAAGATCATAATGGGTGATCTGAACTCGGATTTACTATCCGACTCGGACGACGCTGCTACTATCAAGCGCCTGTCCGAAGAGTTATCTCTTCAGATCATCCGGCATGGTCCCACACATCATACCTCATCGTCTCACACGTGGATTGACCTCATCATGACCGACGAGAACGTCACGATCTTGGACTCTAAGAATGAGTGGCTGCCTAGTTTCGGCAAGCATTGTGTCATAGATGTCTCGCCAGACATCTACGCTCCCACTCCTGCGAGTGACACTTTCTCGTACCGGGATTACAAGTGCATTGACACAACTAGTCTTGTAGACGTCTTGTCTTGTTGCGACTGGACAGCCATGAATTCCATCGAAACCGATCTGGAGGGCGATTTATGCGTTCTTAATAATAATATAAAATTAGCAATTGATGAATTGGCGCCTTTGAAAATGGTTTGCCCACGTAGGAAATATGCTCCTTGGTCTGGACCAGAGCTGAGGCTCCTCATGGATAAACGCAATGCTACGCTCAGGCGCTACGAGCGCACGGGGAGGGCGGAGCTTTTCGATGAGGTCCTTCGGCTCGCAAACGAGGTCGACATGCGTTCTTCTCAAGAGCGTGAGTCCTTCCTTCGCCAACAACTATCAGACGCCCTTGATGAAAATAGAAATATCTGGAAGGTAATGCGTCATCTCGGCCTCCTGCCTGAGAGAACAACACGTCGACTCGCTTGTTTATTCCGTGCACTCAGGGCTTGGCCGCATCGAACGAGATTCCTCGCATCGACGCGGCTGCGACGTTTGTAACGTCGCAATGTAAATGAATGAACAATAAATTTGACATCAATTATAATTTATTAATGTTTTCTTTTTTTTCATATCATTTTTATTAATCCAACTGTTGTGAGTATCGTCAAAACCTAACCATTTTACATAAACTCTATCACCACTTTTTCTTAAAACTTTCTCAATCAAATAGACATCTGGATATTTAGTCTTGAGAAGTTCTTCCTCGTAGAATCTCCAGCTATTGGTTTGTCTTGATAATCTTTTAGATGATAAGTATAGGGCTTCGTAGATGAAACTCGCGTTATTGTAAAGACTTCAGTTGACCAATTGGGCCCTTATCGAAAACCTCCTTGATTCGGCTTACACGTACTTTATCTCCAATTTTAAATTTAGCTCGTTTAAACAAATTTAGGTTGTTTGACTTTTTCCTATTAATTCGATTAAGAATACGAATAACTTTGCTTTTGTCTACTTCTGCAGGCTTCATTACTATAGTCCGATGTCGACTATTATTATACTGCAATGTTAAATCTTGTAAGATATCCAACCATTTGTAGCTACCACGCAGACTAAATAACTCCCACATCATGCTTTTTAGAGTGCGATTAAAACGTTCACAAATTGATGCCTTAAGATTACTGTAGGTAGAGTATAGATGAATTTTATAACTTTTCATTAGTTTGTCAAAATCTTTATTGTAAAATTCTTTTCCACGATCTGTTTGCAAATTCTTGGGTACTCTTTTTTGCAATAGTATTGATTTCATAGCATAGTTTTTTGTTTCACTGGCACAGTCCAGGCATACTTTGAGAATATATCAATAACTGTGAGCAGGTACTTAAACCCTTTATTTTGCTTGGCATATGGAATCATTTCAACAAGATCTGCTTGCCAAGTTTCATCGATATTTTTGCTGAGAAAAGAACGACGTGGATAATTACGTCGAACAGGTTTATCAAATTCCTCCACTAGTCCTGCTTTCATTATGATTTACAGGTTTATTTATTCCAGAATCCAAGATTTGTAATTTCTCTTGCAAATCTTTAAGCGTTTTATTTATTCTAGAAAATTCTGTCTCAGTATTTATAATTTTATCATTTACTAGACTCTCCACTTCCTGTAAATCTTTTTCAAATTTATCAGCTCTTTGTTCAATCAACTTTTTTACAGACTTTAAATTTACAGCATCATCTTGATCCACAGCATCACCAACATAACACAGTTTTCGATTCTCTAAATCAAAATTTCCATTACTAGTCAGCTTGAATCCTAGTCCATGCGGTCCTTGAGATGTGCCTGCAAGGACTAGTTGACGTCCAAACACATCAATACTCATTTCGATACTGAGTTGTTACAAAATAATTTCAGCTTCACGAAGCTCCTCAATGATTGATTGTATTTCATTGACATGGTTATTATTGCCAGCAGATGTTTCAGCTATAAGTAATCTTAAACGATCTACAAGTTCATTTGGATCATCCCAATAACGGTATTCAGTATGGATATTTTTATGAGTGATCTTATATGACATAAGCCCCTTACCACTTTTACCAACCTTGAGAATTTTACTCACAAAATCAGTATATTTCTTACTTGCACTTTCACGAATATCTTCCTTCAATTTATAGTATTTTTTGTGTGCATTTGTGTCTTTTAAAATCTTAGCATAATTCTTCTTATCATTGTCAGTGATTAAAGTGTCATCAGGATATTTCTTAAACAATAATTCCACAAGATCGAGATCTTTTTCATACACTTTATTGCCATCGATAATTTTATCTTTGTCAAAACTTATAGGAGCTTTTCCAATCATTAGTTTATTATCATGCATTTGTCGCACTCCATATACTGTATCTAAGGCTCGTGTTTGTCCCTGAAGCAACAATCGAATGTTTTCATCGACATTAGCGCTCATAACTGTTTTTTTATCATCCCAAACATCTGAAACACTTGCACCGTTATTTTGAATAACAGTTTCTCCGTGATCTGAAATATCTGAATCGCCCACAGCTGACTCAAAAGCTGATTCTCCAGGATCATCGTCATCATCATCATCATCATCAGCAGCATCAGCATCATCATCATCAGCATCATTATCATACTCTTTTTTATTATTTTCAATACGCTCTAATTTTAATTTTCTCTTCTTTCGTTTTTCTTTTTTAACTACCACTGGCGATAAATTTTTTTCTTGTTTAATATGCTCACTTACATCGATTAGCTTTTCCAGTGGTTTCACAAGCGGTTTGAACGAGTCCTCCAAATTTTTTTCCACCTCCAATTTATGTGACTTTACCCAATCGTACTTTCTTTTCAAAGCTCTACGAGCTATCTCAACTTCACGTAGAACTACAGTTTGTTGATCAAAATCAGACATCTTGATAGTTTAGAGTCTCACAATCAAATGCTAAATTTATTCAGTATTCTGTATATTTATTACAAACTGATCAAAGCCTTTTCTGTAGCGACCATCATTGATATCACGGTCTTTGTCTATAACGAGAAAACTATGATTGCTCTTATTCCAACACATTGAACAAATATCTTTAAAGCGTTGATATGTCATATCTGTATTAACATGATCGTTATAAACATGTTTTAAGTTCATATCATCTTGTCGAAAAATTACCAACAAGTTGACTTTGTCACGCATTAAATGTTTCGGTACTTGCGCATACGCCTGACACAAGTAAAAGCAATCCACGCTTTTATGCCTGCCCATGCAGTAAAAAGCTTTGACATTATCCTGCTTCTCACAGGCAATATCATCAAAGATAAAAATTGAGTTGGGTTGAGCTTCATCAGGTGATACGATACGACGAGATTGTGTTCGCCGAACGATAAGTATTTAATACCTTCTAGAGGCTCAACAAGTTGTTCCAAAAATTTATATTTATATTTTCAAATCTCAAACCATTAGGATGAATGATTAGAGATAAGAGCGCGTTCGTTTTACCGCAATTAGACGGTCCACAAAATACTGCTCTTATACTGTTAGGTAGCAATTTTCCATGACGATTGTGTTGTTTTTTTTGCTGCTGCTGGGTCAAAAGATCGAAATTAACCACTGGCAACTTTGCTGCCTGCTTCTTAAGATCCATCATGCTTCTTAAAATTTCATATCACGACTGACTCGATATATTATAAATATGAGCATTTATAGTACCCTCAGTCAGTCTCGCATGAGCTTGTTAAGAGCTAGCATCATGCAACAGAAAAAAGGTACAGGTTTAGTGAATACATTGATTAACAAATTACCCATTGAACTTCATGTGCCTGGTTATCAGTACTGTGGTCCAGGTACTAAACTTGCTAAACGTTTAGCTCGTGGTGATTCAGGAATAAATCTTCTAGACGCTGCTAGAAGGCGTGGCAGAGAGTGAAATCTAGAGACGTTGGTTTGAAAGAAAAAGCGACAGCTTTCGCTATAGCAAATAACATGAAGTTAAAATCAAAGCTTAGTTTGGGTGTTTGAAGAGGAGGAGTAAGAGGAGGTGGCAGGCGTAGATCTAATAAACTTTAGAAAACGATTTCAAAGAAAAAGATTACACTGAAAAATTTGATCAAGTCAATGGGAAAACCTATCATTCCTGGCAACGATTCTCGCTCTATGATAAAGTCAGCACTAAAGATGGCTCGAGAGCATGTGAAAAATGTTGGTGGAAAAAGTAAAGTTAATGTTTCACGCATATTGCCTGTTCCTAGCAAAGTAGGTGGCTTTCTTCCAGCACTTATCCCACTTTGTGCTGGTCTCAGTGCAGTAGGCTCACTTGCAGGAGGAGCTGCGGCAATCGCTAAAGCAATAAATAAAGCAAGTGCTGATAAGAAACAAATGGAAGAGCAAAAAAGACATAATGAAAAAATTGAAATGTTGGCACTCGGTAAAGGACTGTTTCCAAAACCTCATCGTAAAGGTTTCGGCATCTTTCTGAAGAAGAAGAACAAAAAGTATAAAGGAAGAAAAAAAAACTTCGATGAAATAAGATTGCCTAAACGTGCACCTACCGACTACGATCTGCTCAAATATGTAAACCTAATGAATATACCAAATTTTCGAGGAGTTTTTATGAGAAATGCTCTGCCTTCAAACGGTTGTCGATCCAGAGAATCGGCAGTCATTAATCTGGATGATGCTAGTGGACCTGGCACGCATTGGGTAGCTTATCGAAAAATTGGTAATGAGTTTACATACTTTGATAGTTTCGGTGATTTACAACCACCGCGAGATCTTATGAATTACTGGAAAGTATCTCAAGTTAAGTACAATTATCAGAGGTATCAGGAATTTTCAACTTTCATCTGTGGTCATCTCTGTCTGAAATTTCTCTGCAATTAGCTCAATCGTAAAGATAATTTTTGTCTATATAAAAAGAAATCTACATGAATGATTTGAATTAGTCTACTCAAGATGGTTGTTCAATCAATGACTCTCAGCCTTTCCGGCACCTCCTCAATCCTTGAGACGCACTATGTTCCTCCAATAAAACTGGATTCGGATATAGTCCAAGCAATACAGTCTTGGACTTGTTGACTTTTAATTCTATGCCGAACGTCGATAAAAACTAATAAATTTGATGTTGGTCAAGAAATAATTCAACTACCTACTGGCAGTTATGAGATTGAGGATATTGATCGAACTCTACAAGGTATCCTCGATACTCGAGGTATAAAAGTTAGTATCAAGCCAAATAATAATACGTTACGAAGTGTTATTATGTGTAGTCATGAAATAGATTTCCGACGGACTGACTCGATTGGTCGTCTACTAGGATTCACTCCAAGACTTTTGAAGCCCTATATAAGTCACAACTCAGATTTACCAGTAGCTATTCCCAAAGTGAACGCTTTACGAGTTGAATGTAGCATTACGACAGGAGCATACATAAATCAGCAAAAAGTTCATACAATATATGAATTTTTCCCATCAGTTCCGCCAGGCTACAAGATAATCGAGGTGCCTAAACAAATAATTTACTTGACAATATTTGTGAAAGTGATCGATCACCTACAACTACGCATAGTAGATCAAGATGGTGATTTGATTAATCTCCGAGGTGAAATTATTACAATTCGTCTATATTTAAAAAGCCATTGAAATGAGTATTGTTTTTAATGCTGACAAAAGCTATATTAATAGCTCAGTATGTCGTCAGACAGTCAGTTAGCAACGAGTGATCAAACGATTAACACGTCAGAACAGTCAGTTTCTACAAAGTCTCGGTCTCAAAGTGCGTGGTGGAGGAAGAATGGAACCTCAAGCGAGAAAAATATTGAAAAAATAACTTGTACGTTTATCTGTTGTTGCTGTATGCCTCAGAAAAATGGAATCAGTTCTTAACGTACAATCCCCTGTCATCTTTGATGAATCTGTCTCGCATTATGAGGTTCATGCACATCAACCCTATACCTCACTTGCATTCAATAATAGTGATGAAATTCTGATAGCTATACAACATCAAGATTTGTGTGTTCTACCATCAAAAAGTTCTCTACATATTTGTGGAAAGATTACTAGACAGGATGGACAAGCAGTACAACACACCCTTTTTGTGAACAATGCTATTAGTCATCTCTTTGAAGATGAATTCGATATGAGATGAATGCCATAGAGATTGATCGATGTAAGAACATTACTGCTACAACCCTGATGAAAGGTTACACATCTTTCTCACCTAGTCAACTAAAGTATCTTGAAAATTCTGGCTGGACACCTATTACTGACGTGGGAAATATAGCTGATAATAATGGAAACTTTGATGTGACAGTTACTCTATCAATGATTTTTGGTTTCGCTGAAGATTATCGCAAAATCGTTGTAAACGTTAAGCATGAACTTATTCTCACAAGATCGAGAAATGATTTGAATGCTGTTTTGCAAGAGGCTTTAATGGTGGACGGGAGACCAACATATGAAGAATTCAAAATCGAGATCAATCGTATAGAGTGGCTTATGCCCTACCTCATGCTGTTAGACCGACGAAAAATACAACTATTTAACTATATTCAAAAAGATATACCGATTTCGATGAGTTTTCGTTCAGGGGAGTTGTATGAGTATCCAGTACTTCCAACAACCACGCAACATGTATGGACTGTAAAAACATCGAATCAGCTGGAAAAACCATGTTTTATCATTCTCGGTTTTCAAACAGAGAGGAAAGGTGTACGAAGACAAAATGCTAGCCATTTTGATCATTGTAATATTAGTAATGTCAAACTTTTCCTCAACTCTCAGAGTCATCCGTATGGAAATCTGAATCTTGATATTCTAAACAATCAGTTTGCCATGCTTTACGATAAGTATGCTAATTTTCAGAATGTGTATTATTCTGATAGAATTGTAATAGATCCCCTTTTAAGCAAAGAAGAATTCATTACAAATGCTCCACTCATTGTTATCGACTGCTCAAAACAAAACGAGTCACTCAAACAGGCAGCTGTAGACGTACGTGTTGAATTTGAATGTAAGCGTAATATACCCATGGACACTATAGCGTATTGTCTAATTCTACATGATCGCATTGTCAAGTATAATCCTATAAGTGGTGATATTAAGAAACTTGTTTGAAACTATATAAAGCTTGCAGGAACAAACATTCGAATCAGTATTATCTTAAACCATCAGTCAGCATAGATATAAAAAATGAAACGAAATAGCATTCCGTACACACCTCTCAAGGAGGATAAAAGCGCTAGAAGAGTGCAAGATGATAAACAATGTAATACGTATCATGTTAGAACCTTGTTCTACTCCTGTTAATAAATTTGAACGGTTAAAAAATACTTTTGAGAAATATTCCACTAATACGAAGTCCATGCCAGAACATCAAGGTTATAAGAAGTTCTGAAAGATTTTATAATATATATGTCTTTACAAATAATGTTTTATGTACCTATCTTTTTTTGAATAAAGTAAAATAAAAATGAATATTTTGATGTATTTATTTATTAATCTTAACCTTTAATCCTACAAATCCTATTCCAAATTATCCATAGCATCCCAGGTTGATAAAGTAAATTACCGATGCTCACTCTGAGCTATGGAGGGGGGGGGGGCGGTAACGGGGGCACCACCGTCGACAACACTGGTTTACGGGGGGCGCCACCGCTGGCAGCACGGGCGATATACAATGCTCTGTCGATAAAACAGGGACCTACTAATATGAGTTACCATTGGTCGGTATTTGGTGGCGCAGGAGTTGCATGGCGCAGTAGCAGTCTTGCCCCTACTACTCATTTCGTTGAAAACTGGGCTTGGATTTTTATAAACGAAGAAAAAGCAGCGCTCCTGACCGATTTACAAGTTCTGAAAAATGAAATTTCAATCCGCACTCTTTCGCGAAAGCTACAAATGCGCTGCTTAAGCGATCTATCGACATTTCGCTAGAAACTGGGCTTGGATTTTTATTGAACAGGAAAAGCACCGTTCCTGGCCGATTTACAAGTTCCAAATAGTCAATTATTAATGCGCACTCTTTCGCGAAAGCTCCGAGATCGCTGCTCGAGTGATCTACTGACATTTCGTTAGAAACTGGGCTTGGATTTTTATAAACAAAGAAAAAGCAGCGCTCCTAGCCGATTTACAAGTTCTGAAAAATTAATTTTTATATCCGCACTCTTCCCCGAAAGCTACGAACGCGCTACTCAAGCGATCCACCGATCCACGATTTACAAGCTCTAAACAAATATTCTCGGATTTTAATAAAATACGGGTAGTGCTACTTTTGGCAGGTTTTGGAGCTACGAAAAATTAATTTTATAATTTTATGGATGAACAATTAAATTCAAATTTTATAGGTCTTACCTGGCTGACCTCTACATTCATTATAAAACATTTATTCTTTGTTAAAAATTTTATTTTCATTATAAATCACTTACAGGATCAAGTTAAATGAAAAGTTCATCGATTTATGACTGACAGAATTTTTTGCTCAAGTGTGAGTGTGCGTTTGTCCTTGTCGTATTGCAAGTCTGCTAGAGCTTTGCAGGTGTTAGCTGACGAACTAGAAATTTGCTTTTATAGCAGTTTAAGATGAGCTGCGTCTCCCCGTAACGATTTTCTTACATCGGAGTGTAGCCAACTCATCATCTCGAACATCATTATCGTTTCCTATAATGATGCTTGTAGAAAACTTCTGCAGCATTTAGTTGCGATGGCTAGCTGTGGCTTGAGCAGACGTTTGCATCTTCGCGTTAAACTATTGAACAGCAACCTTTGGTTACGGCATCTGCAAAGTCGCTGAGTTCGACCTTGTTTGCCACTTCGGCACTGAGCTATGTAAAGGATCTTGCGAATTCATCTTCTGTATTGACGACTGCAAGTTAATTAAGAGGTTGAGATGAAGGAGTAAATCATACACAAATGGATGTCTTTGAACACTCGTCGCAATTCGTTTGATACTTAAAAAATATTGAAAATTTAAAATGAAACAACTTACTTCGTCAAAAACAAGCTGATTAGAAGGTAGAGAGCAAATTCACTGAGTAGGAGTAGTATGGGATCGCGCCGATGGAAAAGGATTCGCAGCCGGATGTAGGAGAATTTGTATGGATTATACTTTTTATTTGCTGGCCGCTTACTAGATTATGGATCTGAAAATTTTTTCTAAAGCAGTAATGAAAATAATAATAAGATGTCTAACTTTATGCAAGTTCACATGAAAAACAATGTTTCATAAGTATGAAAAATCCCGGATAAGTAGATAAAGGTATCAACAATGTTCTAGGATCTGTGGGGATCGGGCAACACTACTTCTGAATTCGAGCCCGGACCCCGCACGTTACTGCAACCTGCTATAATAATGGATGTTGTCTAACTTTGCACAACTCAACATGAAAAATAGTGTTGAAATATAGTTTATTCTGTACTTGAACAGCTGATTTTCGATATGTAGGCACATTGTCGATTCGCTCACAAATAACAATAACGCGCTCACAAAGAAATGGATTACACTTCCCTAGTAGAAAATTTATTTGTAAAAAGAATAGTTTCCGCAAATTTTTTTAAAATGTGTTTTTAGTATAACATTTTTATTTATTATCGGAATGTGGACATTTTTTCTTTATTTTAAATACAAAATTATTGAGTTTGTGTACAACCAATTTTTTTTATTAAGCTATTGTATAAGGTTTGTATAAATCTTGTTTACTTAAAAAAGGTCGTCATTTTTTCACACAAGTCACTTACGTATCGAAAATTTTTAGAACATTTTAGATGTATATATGTATGCATATATCACATGCTTCTGTAATACTACCATGAGCAAGATATATTCTAAAACATTATGGTTATACCTTCATCTATATATGCTTACCCATGATATAAATACTTATCGTGAAATACGATAAAATTCATTCGTGTTTCTATAAAACTCCTATAAATAACATAGAGAAGATAATACATAGAAGACGTAATATTTTTCTTAAGCTTACTTATACTTACTTGCTTTTGAGTTTGGCGTGATGTCTGTGGGGACCGGGTAGAAGTTCGCGAGGATTGTTACCCGGTCCCCACAGATCCTAAAACATTATTGGATACACCTTTATCTACTTACGTATGGTATAAATACTTTTTGCGAGATCAGATAAAATTCATACATATTTCTTTAAACTCCCATAAGCATCATAGAGACGACATTTTCTTGTAATATATAATTTTATCAATACATTTATGAATAAATATTTTAGTTTCGTGTAGGAACAATTACTACATTAGCACGAAAATCGTTGTAGGCGCCATCTACAGCCGCCTACTACTACCAGTTATTTTCATGGCGTTTTTCTTGTCGTCTCGCCTCGTGCCGTAGTTTACATTTTTTACCTTATTTATTTATTTATCAGTGATAATTCAGGCCTACACAAGTTTCAAAAACTGATAGGCACCGCGGAACGCAAAAGTTTGTGATGTGCAGTGTTTTTTCATATTAGGCAATTTTCATATCCGCATGCCAGCCTACGTCATCACACCACCTCGCGTCGTAGTTTACATTTTTTGTAAAAAATACGCAGCTAAATTAAAGTTTGATGACTTCTTATTGTTCATAAACATGATAGGCACCGCGGAACAGAACGTTTTTGGGCCTTTTATGCTTTAATATTGATTTATTGCAAAAAATGTTTTGCGATGAGATAGGTTTCTATATTACCGACGTTCTGGCTCCGACATCGCCTTAAAGAGTCACCTCTGGGTTGACCTTCTCCTCTGCCTCGGCCACGACCTCTGTAGTTTTCACCTCTGTTGTAGTCTCTTTGATGACCTCGTTGACCATGACTGGATTGAGCACCACGTCCTCGGTTGCTCTGCTGTGGTGTTCTCGTGCATGCATTTTTGTAGTGTCCAACTTTTCCACAGTTGTAACATTTGCCTTCAAACTTGGCTGTAAAAGTACTTACATTACTCTTTTTATCAGAATCGTTTTTTTTTGTATAATTTTTCTCTTTAATTTTTGATTTGACATAGTCTACTGTCTTTTGATCTTCTCGAATGACATCAATGAAATCTCCTATGTAGCTGTAGCTTGGTGGTAGTGCTATTAAATACCTCAACTTCTCTGTTTCCTCTAGTTTTCCACCAGCCGCCTTGAACTCATTCACGGTTTTCTCGAATTCTGCGAAAAAATCCTCTATTTGATCAAAATTCTTCAATTTTACTTCTTCCAGCTGTCCAATTGTTTATCGGATACAGTGCTTATTATGATGGTTCTTGCTTTTAAATCCATTTTCTTCCAATCTGCTTCTTTATCTTTGTATGCAGCAGTTATTTTACTAGTTCAAGCCTGATTGTTTTTATTTTTCTGGACTGTGTACAAATCTGAGATTAAAAAAAGGATCTTATCCATCAATATTCTCAAGCTTGGAAGATAATAAGTTGTAAGTATCTGTTGATAAAAATAATAATTAACTTATGGTTGTAAAAAAATTATTATTAAGTAGATTATTATCATTTACAGAGAAAAACAGTTTGTCGAAGCAGATACAAGTTCAAATCATAATAATTCAAAATTGATGGAAGCAGAAGACAGTAAGCAGGTTGATATTTGTACCAATGAAGCACCTGACAGGTATATGTTTTAATATTTAATGCCTTATCCGGTCAAGCATGTTCTACGTTGATGATTTTTATAAATGTATTTTTAGTCGATGAAAGGATTATCAAGCAGAATCAGATGGAGAATGTGACACGAGTCCTCTCATGGATGTGCCAGACTTTGTGGCAGCAGAATTACCGACCAAAGCTAATGTGTCTGAAAGGTAATATTCAAAATAAAATATTTGATGATACGTGTAATGTATAATCTCATTGAACGGTGTGTTATTTTTATACAATTTTTAGCAACAATCCAACTGATAAGATGATATCAAAGTCTCGAGTGAAATCTTTGATGAATGTAGATGTTGAAAGTTTAGATGTACCAATATATGTGAAAGACATTCTGCGAAATGCAAAGGCACAAATAATATCTCTTCGGCGAAAAAATAAAACTTTACAGATAAAACTTTATCGCTGGAAAAAAGGAGTTAAAACGGGAAATTCTTTGCTGTCACACCTGAAGCACCGTAAATATATAAATGAGAATGTTGTCGATTCACTAAAAGTTGATGTAAACGGGCTAGTCGGGGTGGCCTGGAAAGGCTGAACAAGGAGAAGGAGGTGCGCGTGCTCGTTGCGCCACGTAGCCCGCTGGTGTCACTGGAGTTCGCTCCTTGAAGAGCGGAGTGATGAAGAGGCCTGCTGTAAAGCAGGCGGTGAGATGGCAGACAGGCAGAAAGGGCCTGCTGAGGCTTTCTATCCTAGGCTTCTTCGTTGCCTAGAGAGCGGACACTGCTCGGACCTCTCTAGGTCGACTCTTGGATCGAGCCTGGACGAGGGGGGGGGGGGGGGCCGCCCAACCTGGTGTAGGTTGCACCACCCAATTTGTATAGGGGAAGACAGGGAGTCTTTTCCTTTGTTTTATTACGGGGCTTATCCCAAATAGGGATCGGCCCACTCAAAAAATGACTAAGAGGCGCAACGCGCTTTAGTCGGAGGTCGTGAAGTCGACCGCCACCGAGGCCATGGGCTCCGGAGGGGTCTTCTCCTCGACCAAAGGTGCCTTCTCCAGGGGGAGCGGCAATGGGACCTTGAGGATCACATTGGAGATGACCCTCGGCTTGCGACGCTGTCCCGGGAGTCTGGGAGCGGTTGGCCTTCGCTTCGTCGGCGACGGCTTCGCTGCTGGCGTCTTCTTTTTCCGCGGGGAAATGCAGGCCAACCTGCGCTGTGCTGGTTGTGCAGCTTGCTTAGCCGCTATTCTCCGGCTGACGATCTGCAGCTGCGTCGTTGTGATTGCGGCTGCTGGGGTCGGGGCTGCCCGGTGGTACCGGAGTAGATCCCGGAGGTCTGGAGCAGTCGTGGAGCGCTCAGGGAAGTCTATTAGCCGCAGGTGTTCGGGCCACTCGGCGTTCAGCACATCGGATGGCGACTCTGCAGTATTTGATCCTGACTGATGCGTTGAAGTGGCGAGCAGCGGCAAGTCCGTCTGAGCGCCGCTGTGTTGGCGCTCTGATGTTGGCTCGGTCTGGGTAGCGGCGTCGGTGGTTGGAGATTTCCGATGCTGGCGACGCCCCAGGATGAGCGCTCTGTTAGCCTTGGCGAGCAGCGAGTACAATAGGCCGCACTCAGCCCTCAGCTCCCGAAGAGCTTGAAGGTCTGGCCTCGACATACGCCGAGTTAGCGCTGAGAAGTGCTGATTAGGAAAGGAAGGAGAAAGAAATACACGGAGTATTTTCTTTTGTAAACAAAAATTAGATTTATTGCGCTAGAGTGTACTGTGCAAGTAGTCTGGGCTCCGTTGCTGCCACTCAGACGCGGTCTGATGGCGGGAAGGGGGAGGTAGGTGCCTTGGCCTGGAAACCGGCCCGCTTATATGCCCTCCAAGACGCTGCTCCTCTTTGGGGAGTACGGCAGCCGCCTAGCGGCCGCGCGCGGTACTAACAGCGCTGTCGAGCGGGTTGCCGGCATCCAGGGGCTTGTGCGAGAGAGCCTGCGGGTGGGTTATAACAAAGTAAGTACTGAAATTGTTAAGTAATTCTGGACTTCTGTAGTATTAAGTAATTGTGTATGTACTATGTAAACCTTCTTTCATTTATTTTTTTTCTTTCTAAGTCTCATATTTATATGAAAGTTATGTAAAAATGTTGTACTGTATTGCATAGAAACCGATTTTTTATGACCTAATATATAGGAACAAGTGTGTGTAGGTGTGAGTGAGAATAGTTTAAGAAAGAATGTACATAAGTATATAGCCTATAAGATGAATTGTATTTCATTAATTTCTACACAGTCGGACGACAATTGATATTTTAATTCCATATCAATTTTATTGATTTGAAATTATTTTTTGTCAATTCTTGTTTTACTTCGATGCAAACTATCGAAAATCATGTAAGTGTGTTAAGGGTGTATGCGTATAAATTAATCGCATCATATTTTATGTTTAAAAATATTTTATTGTATATTTTTATTTACTGTATATTATAACAAATCTCTAGTCACGAAAGTATAAAATATCATTTTTAATCATGTACATAAATAAACATCAAATGAAATTCTTATACAAACAAATACAAAAGTAGATTTCTATTCGTTGGATCTATTTCTTAAAAATTGCTTGATATTTAAAATTCTCTTGACTAGAGTTTGCTACGTTAATGTAAGAAATTTTAGTTTTAATTTTGCATTTCGCGATTTTTTAATAAAATATTTTTATACACAATAATTGTATATAATTTTCTAAAAGATTCATTAAAATATAAAATATAATAAAGAATTCTTTGATAATTTATTAAAACCTCTTACAAGTTCATAGGTTGTAGTGGATAATGGTTTTGTGTTTCGCATCATTTTTATTTAAAGAATTTTTATATGTTTACAAACGAAACGAAATAATAAAAACGTAAAATGGAATTTCAATATTTTATAACAAACAAATCACAATAATAATAATCATTGTAAAATTTTTATTTTTTTTTTACATCATTAATTGTTTTGTATTCTAGGAATCGTTACCTTCTCACGCATATCAAATTTTCCGAAGGCTCCTACGCAAACCATCCTCGAATTGTCCATTTCCACCTGCTTTAAAATCATTTGCTACCACTCTCTATTTTTACTCTCCAAAAGCCTACAATTATGTTAGGAATGCTTTTATGAAATGCTTACGACATCCTATGAATATCAGCAAATGGTATAAAAATATAAATTGTTCGTTTCGTATAAGTCAAGCGTTCATTGACGCTGTTAAACGAAAAGTTGCATTTCATAAAAGCACTAATAAAGAAGCAGAGGTGTTATGTAATTTGGTTATGGATGAGATGAAGATAAAAAAGAAAGTAGAAGTGATAAATGGAAAGGAGTATGGATATATTGACGTCGGAAAAGATTATTAAAAGGATGAAATGCCGGAGGCAGAGAACGCATTAGTTTTCATGTTAGTCTGCGTTAATGGAGGCTGGAAAATTCCAGTTTCTCACTATTTCGTTAAAGCTTTGAGCGGTCAAAAACAAGCTGAATTAACGAAAGAAATATTAACGCGGCTAAGTGAAACTGGTGTAAAAATCACATCTGTAACTTTGGACGTATTACAAGCCAATTTTACAATGTGTAAACATTTAGGAGTAACGATTTCTGCAGAGAATCCCATGGATGCGTACTTTCCTCACTCCGTATCAAACGAGCCGATATGTATAGTACCCGACGGTTGTCATGTTCTAAAATTAATTAGAAATGCTTTTGCTAACGACGACATGTATGATGCTGACGACAACATCATATCATGAAATTTTTTGAAAAAATTAGTTCATGTGCAAGATTGTCAGGGACTACATTTAGGTACAAAAATCAGACGACAACATATAGATTTCGAACAAAATAAGATGAGTGTACGGTTAGCTGCGCAAACTGTAAGTGAAAGCTCTAGCGTTGTGTTGCGATATATGCGTGATGAGCTTCAAAGCCCTGAATTTCAAAATGTCGAAGGAACAGCTGAAATTATTAATGCAGGTTTTGACATCTTAAATTCAAGGGAGCGTTATAACAAAAATAAATCGAAAAATGCTATAGATTCAAAAAATATCAAAGAGATAAGGGAAAAAGTTGATTATATAACTGAATATATTAAAGGTTTACGCACTTCAGACGGCACTCCAGTCATCGACTGTGCAAGGAAAACTGGATTTGTTGGTATGATAATCTCCTTGCACAATGTTTTAAGAATCTACGACACTTTTATGAAGCCGTTAAATGGTTATTTATTAACGTACAAATTATCACAGATTCACCTCGAGATGTGTTTTAATGCTGTAAGGAGTAAAGGAGGATACAGTAATAATCCTACCTGCTATCATTGATCGGGAATCGAAGCATTTAGCCATGCGCCTGAAACCTCACGACCACCGCCGCATTTAGATTGCAATCAACTCGAAATGGCTCATGATCATCACCCCCTTGACGGCTTAAGTTGTATTTATTGTCGTAGTTTAAGTTTAAACATAATATTTTGGTGATTGCGCTATTAAATTTGATCATTCAATAAATTCAATAAACGTTAAAAGAGTTTGCGGTAATATTATTGTGTCAGGTTAGGTATGCTCGCCGCCGTTCGCGCGAGGGGCAGAGTCTCCCCACTGTTTCTCAAC
>JAZHPH010000117.1:236022-287399 GCA_037356405.1 Nasonia oneida | reverse complement strand
AGAGAGAGAGAGAGAGGGAGAGAGAAAGACAGTACGCAAAGTGTCGCCCTCTCACTCTACAGCGTCTACACTTTTTAACACGCAGTGCTTCCTCCATGTAGTATATGCTCTAAGGTTCTGACAGCTCCTCTCGAGTAGTCAGTTGACATTGCGCCTTTTGTACTTAGAATATAAGTCTTTAAAAAGACTTATATTCTAAGAAAAAATATCTGAATTCGTTGACACGTACTTTCAAAAAGCAACGTTTATTTTTAAGCAAACGTAAGACTGAGTTGAGACAGATAAAAGAGCTTTCAGAAGGACCAACCTATGAATCCGATATAGGTCTCCTTGATTTAGATGTAATTATTTCCGTTACAGAAATAAATGATGAAGAGCCTATTGTTCTACTGTTCGATTTGGAAACTGGCGGCTTTAGCAAGACTGCAGATATTTTGCAAATTTCAACGAAATATCAAGACTTTACATTTTCCGTGTATATTAAACCAAGTCAAAAGATTAACGAAGAAGCCAGTTCAGTTACCGGTTTGCGGTATGATGATGGAAATCTAACGTTACACAGAAATGTACTTGAAACCGTTCCATTATCGGAAGCGATGATTGCGTTTTATGAGTTTCTGTACTTGTTTGAAAAGAAATGTGTGCTAACGGCTCACAATTGTAATTTTGATTATCCACGGCTATTAAAAGCGATCAAAACTACACTTATGGATAAATATTACCAATCAGATCAATTTTAAGATTTGCGGATACATTACCTTTGATAAAAAAATGTAATAAAAAGAAAGGTAGGGGCGAAAACAAATTAGAAACTGTTGCACAAAATATGGATATAGATACAAGTCAAGCGCATAATGCTCTTGATGACGTTGTGATATTAGACAAAGTGTTAGAAAACTTTAACATAACCCATGATAGTATCATTCAAAATGTTGTAACTTTAGAGGAGATTGAGAGGAAAGAATTATTTGCCAAAGAATTACCTAGTGCATTACAAGAATTAAGTGCGTTAAACGATTGTACATCCCTATCAATGATAAAAAAAAATTGTTGCCGCTGGGATAAGTTATGCGACGATTATAGAAACTTATGAAAAAAACAAACTATTGGGATTAAAACAATTATTTGGTAAGGATGAATCGGGCAAAGCCAAAGTTACAGTTAATAAAATAGTCATAGACAACATTTACTTTTTAGAAAAAAAATTATCTTCCACTTCGGAAGGAAACTAATACGAAGTATACATATTTATTTTAGACATGCATGTTTGTATTCAGCGTAAGTTTGTAAAGCGAAAGATATTTTATTAGTTTGCTAAGAATTGAAAATTTATCCAAACATATATTTTGAAGACGGCATAGGATTTGCTATTATCATATATAAAATTCACGTTCGAATCTTGGCGTCAATAGCTTTGTAATACGTATTTGAGTGAGCGTTGAAAATGCATTTTCCCATAAGAGCCCATGTTAAAAAGTAAAAAATTAAAACATTCATTTCTCAGCTTCTAGATACCCTAGCTTTCCAAAATTTCGCATGGGTGTTTTGGGGATAAAAACTAAACTGTATGCAAATTTTCATAATTTTTTTGGCGTTATTTATGTTTAGTATAGAACCTCCTTAAAAAGCGGGAGTTCTAACCATTGAGCTAACATCTACGAGCAAGCGCATGCTATGCATCGTAGTACGGCTGTGCGGACTCTTATCGCTGACTCGTCTCGCAGCTCGCGTTGCAGACGTGCGCGTTTGTGATAGGGGTAATTTTTTTTTTGTTTAAGTCGAGATAAGTAAGAGACCACATTTGGGTAATGCATGTTTATTTATTCTGCTGCCTACCTAAAAAAGCCATGTAGGTAATAGTAATTTTTAGAGTTTGTGTAAACACATTTAGGAAGTGTTTTTTGATTCAAGTCGAAAAGTACTGTTTTTGTAATATGTCCGTACGGATAAATGCATGTGTGTGACAATGTGTGTGTTCGTTCGTAGACGCCTATGTCTCAGCTTCTACTCATCAGTGGATTTTAATCCACTAAGTTTTATTTTCTTTGTTTTTACTGTAGCATAATGGAAAAACAGTCCGTTTTGCTTTCTCAAAGAGAAAGCTTTGTTTTTTTTTCTTTTTAAGTGTCATTTGGAACTCGAAAGATTATCGCCTCATCTACGCAAGCCTTCTACGCTGCCCTGTCTTGTGTCAACCCCACCCAAGATGCACCCCTCCGATCGACACCCACCCGTCTTATTTCTACTAGATCCGCTTTTACGTTATCCTCCCATCTGCGTCTAGGTCTACCTAGAGGTCGCGTTACCATCGGCCTGTCCTTCATGACACGCGCTGCCGTACGATCGTCTCCCATTCTCGCTACGTGCCCTGCCCACCCCAATTTGCGTGATTTTATTATTCTGTTAATATTTGGTGACGAGTACAGATTGTGTAACTTATCATTGTGTTGTCTCCTCTATTCCCCGATTTCCTCATCTTTCTTCGGCCCGTATATTTTTCGCAAGACTTTATTTTCAAAGACCCTAAAACGGTTGCCCGCCGGAAGAACCACCGGCAGTAGTATTGTCCTGCATATTCTTATTTTAACGTTTTTAGACAACAGCCTCGACTTAAGTAAATTACTCACGGTGTAGAAGCAAGCATTACCCGAATGCAGTCTCTTGTTTATTTCGACATTAATCTCGTTTCTATCAATTATGGTCGTACCCAGATACCTGAATTCGCTAACCTTTTCAAAAGTAAAATTCCCAACTCTGAGATCTCCCTCCCCTCTGCAGATGCCTAGTTTATCCACAATCATGTACTTTGTTTTTGATTCACTCACTTCTAACCCTGTATACTCTGCCGCTCTTATGAGGATTTCCGCGTTTCTTGCTACCGTTTCCCTACAATCCCCCAGTATATCCAAATCATCTGCGTAGCCTATTATCTGCGTTGTTCCATTAAGCGTTGCGCCCAGCTGGCTAACCTGCGTTTTTCTAATGACATACTCTAACGTTAAGTTGAATAGCACCGTAGAGAGCCCATCTCCTTGTTTTAAACCATCGCGTATCGTGAAGGGTTCTGATACATTACCGCCTATTCGGACCTTTCTCGTGCTTCCGTTCAGACATATTTGAATCAATATCACGAGTTTTTTTGGTACGCCGAGAAGTACTAGAATTTGATACATTTTGCTTCGCTTAATAGAATCGTGCGTTTTTTTAAAATCTATAAATAGTTGGTGTACGGTTTCGCAAAATTCCCAATTTTTCTCTAACAACTGCCTTATGGTAAACATTAGATCGCTCGTCGATCTGTTGCGCCGAAATCCGCACTGATAATCTTCTACTATATCTTCCGCGAATGGAGTGAGTCTAGCTTGTATTACTTTTGACAGAGCTTTGTAGCACGTTGCTATAGTTGTTGCAGTCTGTCTTATCCCCCTTTTTAAAAATCGGTTTAATGATGGATTCCTTCCAATTTTCGGATATTGTTTCATTTTTCCAGATGGCACATACCAGTTTATAGATTTTAAAAGTAAGCTCGACGCCCCCATACTTGAGTAACTCAGCTGGTATAGAGTCATTTCCCGCTGCTTTGTTGTTTTTTAGTATTTTAATCGCGGCCTCTACTTCTTGGTAGCTCAGTTCCTCCACGTGGAGTTCGGCATGTGAATTTCGTCTCCTAATTCTTTGCTATTTTCGTGCACGTTTAATAATTTATCGAAATAGTTTTTCCACAGCGACAGTAATTCGTTGTCATTTGTTACGAGGTCCCCGTTTTCGTCCTTCATCAATTGCGCTCTACTCCTAAAACCCTTTCTGATGGCGTTAATCCCTCTGTACATTTCGCGGGGGTTATTTTCCGTACTATTTGTTTCTATTCTCCTAATAAGTTTCTTTTGATACTCCCGCTTCTTATTTATGTAGATCGCGCTCGTCTGTTTCCTTACGTTAGAATACTCTTCTACGGTCCTATCGCTTCTATTTTGTAAGCTATCTAATTTAGCCTATTTGCGCCTTTCAAACCAGAGTTCGCACTCTTCGTCAAACCATGATTTGCTCTTTGGCTTTTTCTTTTTACCCAGTACTTTGTTCGCGGCCTCTTTTACCGTTTTTTCGATGTTCCCCCATAAGCTATTCGGTTCGTCATTCCCCTCCGGCGATGTGTTTGCTTCTTCAAGTGCCTGAAACCTGTTATTAATTTCTATCTGGTACCTATTTCGCTCTGTTCAATCTCGTAACTTTTCAATATCGAAGTTTTCTACCTTGTTTGTTCGCTTACTATTTTGATTCGCTACTAATCTAGCTCTTAATTTGGCTACTACTAGGAAGTGGTCCGAGTCGCTATCTGCCCCTTTATAAGCCCTTACGTCGAAAACGTTAGTATGACGTCTTTTTTCAATGAGAAAATGATCAATTTGGTTCTGTGTGGCCCCGTCCGGCGATGTCCATGTTGCTTTGTGTATGTCCTTGTGCTTAAAATACGTAGTTTTGATTATAAGATCTTTTGCTGCCGCGAAATTTATGACCCTAATACCGTTATCGTTGCTGGCTTCGTGCAGGCTTTCCTTTCCTATAATAGGCCTAAAAATTTCCTCCCTACCTATTTTAGTATTGAAATTGCCTAATACTATTCTTGTGTCGTAAAACGCGAACTGATCGATTACCTGCTCTAAAGTTTCGTAATAGAGATCCTTAGCTTCTTCTTCTTTGTCCTCCGTAGGACAGTATACATTAATAAATACATATCTATACCATTCACCTTCGATGATGATGTACGAGAGCCTATCATTGACGGATTTGAAACTTTTAACCGAATGTATGATGCTTTTGCTTACGAGAAATCCGGTGCCTAGGGATTCCCCGCTCCCGGCCCCATACAGGTACGTGAAGTTACCCGATGCCAGTACTCCGCCATCTGGCCACCGCGATTCCTGTATTGCTACCAAATCTAGATTGTACCGGGCAGTTGTCATCGCTCCCGCATCTTCCTCGGCAGCAGGATTTTTGCCCATTTTTGTAATGTGTGATGAAAGAGATACATTAAGAGATAAGAGATAATGTGAAGTGTTTTTTGTTGTGGTGCTTGCGTAGTGTTTCTAGATGAATGCGTTCGACAGTGTGGGTTCATCCCACCCACGCCTGTTCCTATCGGCTGTCCGCGACTGATTATTCAATTTATTCGCAGCTAACCTCCTTCTCAGGGGCTGTTCCTCTATCCGCAACCTGAGGATGCGCTGTGTAGTGGTGATAGGCACCCACCCATCCGATCTGGACGACAACGCCCAAGACCCGCTTAGGGTAGCGGCATTGTAACAGAGAGAAAGCTTTGTAACAGTGCAAATTATCGAATCAAAGATTTTTATAAATTTTGTCATTTCAAAATCTCAGTTTATAAATTTTGAATTCTAATCTTTACCCTTTCTAATTTTTATTTTTCAAAATTTTTACCCTTACCCCGAGACATCCTGTTGGTATATATGAAAGTGTTTTTTTAATACATTTCCTTAATTAATCTTATTTTAAAATATATTAGAAATATTTTGTAGATATACATTTTGATTAAGTTAAAATGAAATATATCGATAAAATAATAGGAAACATTTTTATAATCTTTTTAAGTTAAATTTCTCGTAGCCTCGCATATTAAAACTTTTTTTAAATACTCCTTAAAAATTTAAACCCATAGTCTAAATTTTTTAAATATATTGACCATTCTAAGAAGTATGTAACGCATTTAAATTAAAATAAAAGAGATCACTCTAAAAAGGCGCAATTAATTTTCAAAATACTAACACATTACAGAAATCTGTGTTATCGACACCTTATTTTAAATTCGAGACATTTATAATACCAAAAATGGTATTTTTAATATATACTTGAAGAAACAATTTACAAAAGTACATAGTAAGTATACGATTCCGAAATCATTGTGGTGCTGTATGAGTGACAATTTTTAACCTATAATTCTAAGTTCATCCATAGCGTAACGAGTAGAGTGCCAGACTCACGTGCAGAAGGTCGCCGGTTTAAATCCCCGTCACGTCAAGAGTAGTTAAGCTATGCGGGTACCAGCTCACCCACACTCTTTGCGGCTACCAGCTCACCCCCCCCCCCTCAGCCGCGTAATAAAGAGCGCAAACTCGCGTCAAAGTGTCATTTCGTGTCGTGTCGAGCATCATCATGAGAGTGTGCGAGAAGAAGAGTGAAAACGCACGAGGTAGCTATACAGTCGAAGCCAGCCAGCAAACAGCTACGAAAGAGAGGCCGCCCGTTAAAGAGCTTGAGGAAGTGCGACGCTGATCGAGGCCGGAACAAAATATTACAATCAGTCCTTTTAAGGACTACAAGTTTATAAAACGTAGTAATGAAATACTTGTGTGTGTGTGTGTGTGTGTGTGAGAGAGAGAGAGAGAGAGAGAGAGAGAGAGAGAGAGAGAGAGAGAGAGAGAGAGAGAGAGAGAGAATGAAACAGTTCTTTTCTATAACCGCGGCGCCGCGATTTTTACCGCGAGAATCTTTACCGAGCAAGAGCGCGCTAGGCGGCAAATACGCGCGCACGAACCGCGCAGCAAAGATTTTATGGAGCGAGAATGTTTGAGAATCTTTTCCGCGCGCGCTATGCTGAAAGAGTTCGCTATTGGCAAAGATGCGCGAGCAGTAAAGATTTCTTACAGCGAGAACGTTCTCTCTCTACCGCACGCAAAAAAGCGCGTGTACCCCCACTCCTCAGCGCGCGCTATTGGCTCGGCAAAGATGCGTGCGAAGGCATAAGAGAGAGCGCGCTTTGACGAGTGCTATCAGTCATTCATCGTTCGTCATGGGAGCAGCAGCAGAGCAACGGCGGCAGCAGATTCCCCCATCTCGCGAGCCACGCAGCGGGACTAGAGTCTCGACAGAGGACGGTAGCAGTAGCGAGAGGCTTTCTCTCAACTATCTCGCGCGGGGAGACAATCGGACCTTTTCAGGGCCACTAAATTCTCCCAACGTAGAATACGACTATATGCCCCCACCACCACCAACACCTTAAAGTATAAGTATCTGCGCGAGCTCGAGAGGGAGCTCATTCTTTGCAGACATGCCGAGACGACGACGAGTCATCAGACCCTGCGACTCTCCAAGAGCACGACTGCGACAAGAGCAAGATTCGACGAGACGACGACTCTTCACGACATCTCATAGGGAGGCGTTAGTGGAGATCGAGAGGCCCCATTCAACGTTCCTAGCGGCTTCTTGGCTCGGTACGCCAAGAGTAGAGTCATCACCGCCACCGACTGACTCATCGGCGTCCACGTCGTCATCCTCTTCATAGAGTCTCTATAATGTTTGAAAAAATCAGTCCTTTTAAGGACTACAAATCTATCTTAACGTAAGACAGTGACTATTTTTCTTTTAACCATCTGCGTGACCTTGAAAATGCTTGAAGAAGAATATGTTGGTAGTGCGAGGCCGTGGATACGAAATCCCACCAGACCTAAGAAACTTCCAACGAATTCTCTCAGACCTCCTTCTCGCCAAGTAAAAGAGAAGGAGTCGCGGCTACAGATATATGCTCACTACCATATACACGTTTTCGAAATTCGCTTGGGCCATTCCCGTGAGGAGAAAAACCGGCGAAGACGTAGCAGCTGCTATGAAAAGCATACTGCTGGGAGGTCGAGTGCCTAAAAACTTGCATACGGATAGTGGCAAAGAATTTTATAACTCCACCTTTCGGAATCTCATGAAATAGTACGAGATTAATCTGTACTGGACGTATAGTAATCTCAATGACGTCTAGTAAATATCTCGGTCGACCAGTTGGCCGTATAGCCTTTTTCGAACAAATTTTTCGCTTTGCTCACTCGAACTTTGTCATTGACTTTGAACTTTGGTTTCTGCTGCTTTGTTGCTGCTGCTACCTCGTGTGCAAACTTTTTTATGACTAGCTCGACATTGGCAGCCGTCACATCCTTAGGCTTCATACCGATAGTACGATACTTGCGACTATTGTAGGCAGTCAGGAGTTTACTCAGCACATCGAACCATTTGAAGCTGCCGCGTAAACTAAACTGCTTCCACATGGCATTTTTTAACGTACGATTGAAGCGTTCGCAGATCGCAGCCTTGAGATTACTATACGTCGAGTAAAGATTAATCTCGTACTGCTCCATGAGATTCCGAAAGGTGTAGTTGTAAAATTCTTTGCCACGATCCGTATGCAAGTTTTTAGGCACTCGACCTCCCAGCAGTATGCTTTGCATAGCAGCTGCTACGTCTTCGCCGGTTTTTCTCCTCACAGGAATGGCCCAAGCGAATTTCGAAAACGTGTCTATGACAGTGAGCATATATCTGTAGCCTTTGTTCTCTCGCGAATAACGTAGCATCTCAACCCAATCAGCTTGCCAAGTCTCGTCTAATCCACGAACATCGAATTTTTTACGCGTGTACGTACGACGAGATGGCCTATGTAGCTCCTCAACGACAGCTTTCTTCGACATGTTCACAGCTCGTTATTCAGAGAGTGAATGTTTCGATTGATTTGCATGATCACGGTTTTTATAGTCTCGATCTCGCTGTCGATGCGTCTGAATTTCTTATCGATTTCATCTCGATACGCCTCCATCAGCCGATCGATGACTTTTTTCGATTCTTCCTGCACGGCGCGAAGATTAACGGCATCGTTTGGCTGCAGCGCTGCTGCGACGTTGCACAAGCGTTTATTTTCCAAATCAAATTGACCATCGGCGCTGACTTTGAAGCCGTGGCCAGGAGGTCCTCGACTGTCCTCGCCACGCTTCAAGTTACGTCCGAACACGTCGACGCTCATGATGTAAATGTGGGAACTAGAGTGAGTACGTCTCAATATATATATATATATATATATATATATATATATATATATATATATATATATATATATGGCCGTTCATTCGGATCGTCCCAGTAAACGTAATCCATTTTTGTATCTCTCCTGGCGATTTTGTACGGCGGAAGCAGTGTACCACCACTTTTCTTCTTCTTCTTCTTTGAGGGCGAGGGGGACGTGTTAGGTAGAAAGAGATGAGCGATAAAGTCATCGAATTTTTTACTATTGTGATAATCACCATCAGATTACACCTAAAACAGATATAATGGGTATCGTTTACAACAGCAGCAAAGTCGGAGCTGGCTATATAAGCAAGCCAACGAGACGCAGCGAGATCGGTCGTCAGCGAATCGTCAAAGCGCTAACACGACAAAACGTAGACTTCTTCTAGAGTCTCAAATTCAGAGTACGTCCTCGTGGAAAATAATAATGTAGGAGATTCTGAGTATACAGGCGCCGGTGGCCTTCGACGAGTCTGTAGCTCATTACGAGTTACACGCTCATTAGCCCTACACGCCACCTGGATACAACAACAGCGACGAGATACGCATAGCCATTCAGCATCAAGACCTATACGTTCTTCCATCGCGCAGCTCGCTCACATTCACGGCAAACTGACGAAAGCCGACGGTAGAGCCGTAGAGCGCACGCGATTGGTCAACAACGCGATATGCCACATGTTCGAGGAGATTCGATACGAAATAAATGCCGTGGAAATCGACAGATCTAAAAATGTCGGTCTTAGCACGCTCATGAAAGGTTGGATTTCTTTCAATCCCAATCAGAGCTCGATGCTTGAAAATCCCGGCTGGTTATACGTCGAGGAGACGTTTCAAGTGGCCAACAATGCCGGTTATTTCGATATCAACATACCGCTCAGTATGATACTCGGCTTTGCCGAGGACTATCGCAAAATCGTGGTCAACGTCAAGCACGAGCTCATACTGACGAGATCGCGAAGCAATCTGAACGCTGTGACGCAGACTGCTGGCAGAAACGCGGCTGGACAAGACGTTTACGAGGACATCAATATTGGACTATTGAAAATCGAGTGGCTCATGCCTTACGTTGTCGCGTCTAACGTGCAGAAAATTCGTCTGCTGCAGTCCGTGGAGAAGAACAAACAGATCAGCATGAGTTTTCGCAGCTGGGAGTTGTACGAGTATCCACTCCTTCCCGTCTCCACGAAGCACGTGTGGTCGGTGAAAACGTCGAATCAGCTGGAGAAGCCGCGATTCGTCGTTCTCGGTCTGCACACTAATCAAAAGAGTCTGAGAACTGCGAACGCCAGTGGCTTCGATCACTGCAATCTCAGCAACGTTAAACTCTTCCTCAATTCCCAGCACTATCCCTATGGAAATTTGAATCTCGATATCAATCGAAAACAGTACAGCGTACTGTACGATATGTACGCAAATTTTCAGAACGTCTACTACGACAAGAATCCCAAGCCGCTGCTGAAGAAGTACGATCGTATCGTTCAGTATAGTCCTGTCAGCGGAGACGTGAAGAAGCTCGTGTAATGGAGTACGCTGTGGATATGCAAAGCTTCAAGCAGCCTGGAAACGATTTCGTTCTTAAGGAGCTGGCTATTGTCTCGCTCACGGACGAGAGCGAGCCTGTAGTCCTGCTGTTTCGAGAACCGTTTCCCTGGAGAAGATTCATGGAAAAGTATAGGAAGGAAAATGAGTGGCTACATCGGGCAACAGAGCCTACACCGAGGTCGGCAAGCTGCTCTTGGAAGCTCTACGAGATGCCAGCAAGATCTTCGTCAGAGGAGAACTACGCCGACGATGGCTAGAACGTTTTGATCTCACCGCCACTGATATCTGCGATTACGGATATCCCTCGGAAGATTTGCCGAAAATCGTGACTGTATGCACCAATCACAATGGAGCCTACAAGTCTACCTGCGCTCTGCAAAATGTCAAAATCATGAAACTCTACTATCTCACCAACACTCACATGGAGTGGGAAGATGTTTCGGAGACTGAGGAGTACGCTTAATATGCGAGCGTCTGAAAAGTGCGGCGGTGGGTCGAGAGTAAGGTCTCGGCCTGCTGTACTGGGGGTACCGTGTTCAAATCTCGGCCGCGGATAAATTTTTGTGATATTTCGCTGGCTTGCCGACTACGAGCGCGCGCTCTTTATTACGCGGCTGAGGAGGGGGGGGGGTACCATGGGTGAGCTGGTAGCCGCTCGGAGAGGGAGTGAGCTGGTAGCCGCAAAGAGTGGGGGTGAGCTGGGACCCGCATGAGCTGGTACCCGTATAGCTTAACTACTGTCAAGGTTTTTCAATTCTTAAATTCTTTCAGATATATATCCATAAAATATTTCAAAATATAATATCTCCATAAAAAAACTTTTTTCAAAAGTAAAAACCTTGTCAAGAAAAAGACTAATAAAAGTAGTGGAATCTATAAATATAAAAATGTCAAGTATAGCAAAAAAAGAACATTTACTTAACATTTTTATATTTATAGATTTCACTACTTTTATTAGTCTTTTTCTGGCCAAGGTTTTTACTTTTGAAAATTTGATAGACAAGCTACTATTGCTTTAGATATTGATCTCATCGCGCATATAATCGTATAGCATTATTATATGTACATAATATCCTCGGTCCCTACGAAGAGTAGTAGGGTTCAGATTTGCTACGAAGAGTAGTACAATTCATATTCGCCGCGAAGAGTAGTACAGTTCAGATTCTTGCGGCGAAGAAGTACAGTTCAGATTCTCACGGCGAAAAGTAGTACAGTTCAGATTCTCCCGACGAAGACATTGTACAAACCCTACAGAAAAATAATCCTACACCCTAAACAATAGTATATTTTGAAATATACCATTCTGGTAATGGCTTACACTAATAATAAAGGCATTTTTATTTTGAATAAAGCCACAGAAGATGATTTCGAGTCCGGTCAAGTTGAAGATACAAGGCACATTCACCCATTCTACCGCCCTGGTAAAATCGTTGCTGGGTTTTCGAGTAGAAACCGGCTAACATTCGTCAATATTGGTAGATTCCGGCGAACGGAGCTCACAAAAAACCTGGTACTGACGATATGAATTTCGTATGTCATTCTAGGTGAAAACCCGACAAGGAGTAAGAAATGTTTTCTTAACACGTACTGAAACGGTCACGACTTATCTCGGTCCTGTAGTAATTAAATTTATGTAAGAATACAAAATCTATTGATTTTACTATCTGAAAAGTCGCGAACATTTACTAATCTGCGTCGTGATTCTGATAACAAATTAAATAGAAAGATTTTAAATTTTTATAATAATTCTCAATTATGATAGTTCAGGTCCGGGATACCAGGTAGTGGAAAGTCATTTCAATAGTAATAGTATGTTATTTCTTTTCAATAACAAAATATATTCAATCAATATTCTTTTTAGATAGAATATTGCGTAAATCGCTAATATTCTTTATAAGAGAAATTTTTGTATGTTCGCTTTGATTATACAATATATTTGTAAGACAATACGCTTAACTTTTGCGTTATTGGCTTTGGATCACGTTTTTCTAAGTATATAAATGATTCGAAATAATTCTAAGTTCTAGACTGATAAGCGTTAGTTGCGTTATCAGTTTTAACTCGACAAATTTATAAGTATTTGAGATACAGAAATTTTATAAGTTTAAGAAATATTGGAAAATATTCTTAGTTTTTTACCTGCTCAAGGCGTAATTTTCCTCAAGAGCAGGGACTAGGCGCTTTAGTTGCGCTGGCGCTTAAGTTGCGCTTCGGCTAGTGAGCTCATACTGGCCGTCCTGGTCCTTTTATAGACCTCCGAGCGAGCGGGGATCGTGCCGCCGAAAATACTTTTACATTCACCCTTTCACACAGGCATTCACACCCATGTACAAAACCCATTCATACAAATAATTTATAATATGCGCGCGCTACGCCGCCGCCGCCGCCGCTTCTCCTTCTCTTGCGCCGCTGCGCTCGCCGCTTCTATATACATATATACATGATGTGTTGCGCGCTCTCCCTCTTCTTTCGGCGTTGCTGCTACCGCCGCTCGCTGGCTCGTGGCGCTGCTGAAGTTGCGCTGTCAGCTGTAGCGCGGGCTTATCCTAGTTGAAAATGGGGGAGCGCGATACTCGCGTAAAATCTAAAAATGTATTCAATAAATTTTAGTTTTTATTCTGTATAGTTTTTTGCGTAATGCGGTTATTTGCATTTGATTCGTCAGAGTATCAGACAATTTTGTGACCTAGTGTGATTAATTACTTTTTAGAAATTGCATTATTTCATAAATAATATTCCGAGGAGACTCTAAATAAATGTACAACTCGGTAAATATTGATGGAAATGAGTTCAGTTTTGCTACTGGGAGGTTTTTGGGGTCGCTGAACACGAATATGGCAACGTCAACGACCTCCGAGGTACCTGGTGCCCAGGATAGACAGTATGAACGTCGCCTCCGAGAATTTTGCGGAAAATTGTAACATAGTGACTGAAAACTTGTTACTCGGGGGTTTTCGAGGTCGCTGAATACGAATATAGCGATGGCAACGGTCTCCAAGGTACCTGAGTGAAAAGATCAGTATGCTAAAGCAACAATACACAGATTTACTCTGCAGAAGAAAAGTAAATTACAAGTCACTAATTAATTGATTATCTTGCTCAGATGTGCTAAAGCAATCATACCCACTCAGGCACACTCTTCGCAAACGTACTCTAGAAAAATGGCCAAACGTTGAATCGCAACAACTTTATTCAGTGCCCGGGAAACAAAAACAGAAAAATATTATTTATTTATTTACAGAGATAAGTTATTTGAATAAAGTTTCCGGGTGTCATCTCCGCGGGAGACGCGCAGTCGATATAGGGTTAAATAAACATATTGGATTCTGCCTTTTATGAGCGAAAAGCGGATTTTATTTTTGGGTGCTGGCTTATAGCACCCAATTTTGATTTTGATATTTCTAGAAAACACGAACACGCGTAAACAAAAGTTACTAAGGTTTTCTTTATAATTTTTACTGCGCAGACGATTTAAAACAAATAAATTATTATAAAGTTAAAATTTATAATTCTGGGTGCCAACTTCTCGGACCTCAAATTGCCCATTATAGTTGGCCGAGTAACACAGCCCGGTTACACGTGGCTTATGACGGTTTAAGGTTCGAATTGGAAAATGGTAGTGTTGTATATAAGAATAATAATTTATTTTGCGCGCCGTAATAGAGTCGCCACTTGTGTCGCGTCGCGCCTTTTTTTTGTAACTAACTTTATGTTATATCAGATGGCGTCGAAACAAGCCAGCGTGCACTCGTCTCCTCCAAACCTACGACTCTTTTTTGTAATTTTATTAGTGTTAAATAAAGATCATTAAATAAGACTCAACATTGGTATCAGAAGTGTTAAAACTCATGCTGAGTCAAGAAGTCAGAGTGCAGTAATTCTTCACATTTGTGAGAAGAGACAGAGAAGCAGCGGTCAAGCGCTACGTTCAATGAGTCACAGCCAGTTGGACAAGTTTCATCATGGGAGAAGAGGTAAAAGATATCTCACCGGAGCTGAACAAGGCGATGTCGGATATGCTTACAAATGCATTAAAAGCATCCATAGGCATAATCGCTGCAGCTACGAGGGCTAACGGGACAACTAGTGCACAACCCAAGCCACCGCCAGCCATTTTCTTTCCACGAATTTCGCTCTTCCGACGAAACAACGGTCGATGATTACTTCAAGCTAAAAATAAATATGCTGAAAGCCTCAAATTCTTGCTGATCAAATAGCAACAAGGAGAGACAATTGTGAGCTTTGCTCTACGCTTGAGGCAAGGCGCAGCGCATTGCGAGTATGGGACATTCTTAGCCAGAATGTTCATCGAACAGATGCTACATGGCCTAAGTGATCGCGAAATATGTGACGAAATCATCGCGAAAAAACCTGACACGTTCCAGGCAGCATACGAAGTAGCGCACTCCTTAGACGCTACGCGTCACACGACAGATTTCGTGAAAAGACCGGAATAGATTGCTGTCGGCGCCAGTTCAAACAAAGTAAAATAAGAATTTCTCACGCAACAGATTGGCGTCTGCAATGCATCGCAGAAGCGAGACGATCGTAGTAAGGCGTACAGCGATTGTAATGGCTGCGGAGCGCAGCATAACCGAAAACAGTGTCCGTTTCGAGAAAGTCTGTAGATCGGACAAAAAAACAAGTGCTGTAAATCAAGATCAATGCATGTACAACTCATGATAGGACATATTATTGACAATGCTGACGGAATTCCAAAATGAAAAATGGTGGAATCAAAATGGTGGACATTATACCTCCACCAAATCTATTTTACCGCAACAAATGATTTTTGATCAGTTTAAAGTATTGATATGGGGGTTTTCAGTGTCACTGAATCTTATTTTAACCTCGACATTTCAAAATTCGAAATAGTGGATCCAAAATGGCGGACATTATACCACCACCAAACCAATTTTACCGCAACAAATGATTTTTGATCAGTTTAAAGTATCGATATGGGGGTTTTCGGGGTCATTGAATATTAGCTTGACCTCGAAATTTCACCCGCGTCGCGTCGCGTATTCGCAACTAAGTTATTGATAACAAAGTGCGGTGATTGTTGTTCGTACCCGTAGTCCAAAAGTTCGTTGTGATATTTTCTACACTGCTGGCAACTTTTCAAGTGTTTTCTTTTAGTAAACTGCAAAGGAGTAAATAGTGTTACGTCAAGCGTATCCGCTAAACGTAATTTCTGATCAGACCGTTACCCTCAACTGGGATTAACATCGGAGGTCAAATGGATACCTACATTATTTACAACAGGATTATTGTCGTCATCTAAAACGACTCTAATGGCGGGTCGTAAAACACCGAAAAAGGACCTCCCTCGTAACAATGCACCTATCCCATAAAAATCACATTGGCTTAACCCTTGTCCCTAGATAACTAGCTAAGGGGTACACCGGGCGTACACCGAAAAGCAGACTGTATAAATAGGATTTGGAGCCTACCGAGGTGTGCTCTTTCCTCGTGTTTCTCTGTCCGTCAGTTATTCTCTTGTATTTGTAATGCCCCACGTTTATTCTCTTAAATTATATATTTGTACATCCTGCGAACCGGCAACCGTGTTAGCACGTAGAGAGTGCATACGGATCGCAGGTGCATCCGATTGCGACATTGCACAACCGAGCGCCGAAAATCGGAGCGAGTGCTCTGATCTCTGTGTCAGCATTCCTCGTGCGCGTGAAAGACGACTGCAAGGCGTACGCCTCGATCCTTTGTGGCGAATGCTGATTGGACTACCGCGATTTTTCTCATCTCAATTTCATAACTGCGTGAATCGGTACTGAGGCTTTAAAAACCCCGGAGCTGATCCACGCAGCGCCTTTTTGCGTAGTGACTTACTCACTGGCGGCTACAACTGATTCTAAGGTGAAGCGGCGGTGTTTGCTAGTGTTAGTGTTTGGAGCGTCCTAAATTCGTCCAACACCTTGGGAGCGTGCTAAATCCGTCCCTTGGCATAGCATACACCGGAGAGCCCTTTGAATACAGATCAGTGCCACATAGAGAAGTACAAGCTAAGGACCGTCGAGTGGAATCTCCGGCGTTAGCAAGAGCAGTTGACCATCCTTATTTTAACTTGAACGCGTGTAGATGGTACAGTCAGCATCTGCCACAATGGGTGATTAGAACCATCTAAAGGGCACATGATTATAATAATAGTAAGTTGTTAGGATAGATCATAGGTACTTTACAATTAATAAATAAATAAGACTAAACTTACTAAATACTACTGTAAAACGACAACATCCTAAGCTAAATATAGCGAAACTCCGTCAACTCTGTAAACTGAACGTCTGTGAAGTGCTCTGGGCCAATAAAAACATATCAATCAATATAAATAAAACCCTTGAGTACTAAATTGATAATAATAATTAAACCTCAATCAGAACAAATAAATTCAAATCAGCTTCACAGTCACGGCGTGCAGGTAAGAGTACATTACTTGTGGACGAACCATCAGCATCCACACATGAGGCGAGTTAAGCGGACATAACGTGGAGTCCGCAGGACACAGAAGTGTCACAAGTGACTTGCTTGCAACGACCGTAAGTACAGCGGACACTCACACGTCCGTCAAACGCAGTCTAAGACAGAATACCGTCCGCACGCAATTACGCGTCCGCGCAGACTAGCAGCGCGGGACATCCTCAATTCCAGAGTCCGCGTGTAACTTGAGTAACAGAACAGGCTCTCGAGCCGAAGGCTAGTTCTCGCGAATAAATAATTATTTGTAAGACTCGCGCAGCCCGCCCTACTATCTAGTACGGTCTTTACAAAATGGCATCCCTTGTGGGGAACTAGCCGTTGTTACTAGAGCAACAATTTATAGAATTTCTTTGAGAATTTTTAAGATTCTTTTTAGAAGTTTTTAGAGTATTTCAAAATTTTATTTAGATCTTTAAAGAAGTTTTTAGAAGCATACGAAGATTTTAGATATTTTGGATTAGAAGTAGAAGTTTTGAAGCTTAGATTATCAAACTAAAGTCAAGATTATGGCCACTTTGTATTTGTTGTTAAAAGGGAATTACTAAAACTATTAAAGCAATATGGTAATAAATTGTTATTACCTATACAAAAATGGATCCGAACGTAGAGCATTATTATCTCAATTCAGCATTAAGAACATTAACCAGAATAAATAATGGAGATATCACGCCGGAGCAGTTTGTCCATGAAATCAGCCATGCGACAACTTATCTTTCTTATTTTGGCCAACAGCAAATTTTTCCTAGAATATTGGAGTGCGACAACACACATATTTACTATGCACTTAGAATAATAGAATTCTAAAATTTACCTCATTTAATAAACTTTTTTACAGAGGCATTTTGATGTCCCTACTCATTTGGATACTTTGCAGTTAAACTAGATGATTCAAATAGAGATCAAGATGAATATTTTGATAATTTTTATTTACGCTTACAGAATATATTACAGAAAGCCGAGTACCAGTTGAGAAATTCGCAGCCACATCTTCAAACCTTTTTATAGAGCAGTTAGATATTCTTGCTAGAATGGTGTTTGTCCGAGAACTTCCGAGTACCTTATATCAAGATGTATGATTCTGCTCCAGAGTGTTTAGACGATGCTTCGAAATTAGCTGATCATTTAGTAAATACAGAAGCTTAACTTCAACAAAAATTCCGGAAGATTAAAATAAATATGAGATTACTTTCGATCCCTCAGAAATTAAATATTGTCAGAAAATATCCAGTACACAATTAACTTCAAAAATTAAAAAAGTTTTATCAGTTTCTATATATTCTTTTAATTTTACATTATCTATGCAGCTGTAGTTATCTCATCATTTCATAATTTTGGAGCAAATTCAAAACTTTCATCCTAACTTTTAAATACGGAATCGTGACGGCTTTGATTGGCCAACGCCATTCCGCATAATCCGCTCCGGATTTTTGTTCTACACCATGGGCCCGCGCCCTGACTCTAGAGTTAAAATGATAGAGATATTTTTTGCTTTAAATAACACAAAGAATCAAGTAGCACATTCTAAATTGTAGTAAAGATGATATTGTAAAAAACTTCATGTATTGGCAATTGGCAGACATTTTTAACTTTTTCAATTTAAGGAATAAATAAATTATGGGAGCATCAACAGAGTGTTTGTGGTGTTTACTTTTAAAAGTGCCTCTATCATTTTTTTGATAGAGCTCATAGTTTGTGAGAAAAATGACTTTTATAGCACTGCGTGACCTAAGTCCGCGTTTAATTCACGCCTATCCGTAACCTCAACAGTCCTTTATTGCACCGTGCTTTATCGTCCTCGCTACGCTCGGACGCTAACCGCACGGTGCAGTACAGGACTGTTTATGTCACGGATAGTTGTGACATAGCGGACTTAGGTAGGCAGATGCTATAAAATAGTATACAATACTTGTGACTTAAATCGACCCATTATTACACGGCGTTTAACAAAGTCACATGTATCGTAATATACTATTTCAGATATTCATTTTATCACAATACGTTCGCTGATGAAAATATCTAGCTGGATGTCCATATAGATGATCCGCGTAGATATCCATGTGGAATCCATGTGGAATCCATGTCAATCCATGTAGATATCCACATGGATATCCAGCCAGATATTTTCATCAGGGTACAACTACTATATTTTTATTAATCTTCATGTGTATTCTTATGGGCTTTTAACTGATAATTTGTTGTAAATGTTTTAATGAAATATGCTACATTTATATGGTTTTTCTTAATGTGTCCTTTCGTGAATTATTATAGTACCTACTTTTTTATACCTACTAAGACGAGCTAAATACCAAAATTTATAAATGATTTCTACAAAGTAAATATTAAGGTTTATAATTTTATTGTTGCATTGCATGTATACTGTTATTATTATTTGTAGAAAATAGATTATATTATTATATTACGTTTATATAGCTGTATTGCTTACTCCTAGAGGAAGCTTTGTAATAATAAAATTTTGAGTTTCGTCAAAACTTCTAGAAAATACTTTTTGGTGTGTTAGAAGTTCAAATCATGTGTTTTTAGAAAATGTACGTATGGATGTGTGTGCGTATGTATACTGTTACGTCATAGGTTGAATAAGAAAATTAAAAAAAATTGAACAAAATGACGCAGCTGCGTTACAAAAAAAAATGTTTCATGTAGGGCTTAAGAGCAAGCGAGCGTCCGGACAGCGCAATTAGGCCGTCCGAAGAAATAGCAATTAAGAGCGAGCGCAGGTATAGCGATTGGGATCGGTATATGGCGGGCAGCGGCCCTATCGTAAAATTTGTGCGCAGCCGGGAAAAACCCAAGCGTCTGGGGAAACTGCGTGCGACAATCTGGCGCCCTGAACTTTGTTTGTGCTGCGTCGCAGAATACGAGGCTGTGCAAAGCAAACTTGAAATTTTAAAGTAGAATCTTTATAATAAATAGGTAGAAAATTAAATTCACATAATGTATGAACAGTTAAAGAATGATAAGATAGAACTGTGCACATTTTATTTATGTTAAAATAAAGAACTCGTATTCGTGACGCAGAAATACATTTTTGCTCGTGCAGATTTTACGATTTGTTTCTAGTTTAAATAGATAGTTTATAAAAAGAAGACTAGTTAGAAATAACAGTTAAGTTATGATGATATTAATATCAAGTTTAAATAATAATAATAATAATAAAGTTTTGAAATTTTAAAATATTGAGTTATAATAAGTTTAAATTGATTGCAATAGTAAAATATGTGGCAGCCGCGCCACACGCTTTTGCCAGTACACTCGACACACACGCACCGCACCTATTTTGCATTTTTTTTTAATCGTCCCATCATTACAAACTATTCAGCTAAAATGCATATTAAAGAGAATAACATTATCTACTTTTCCTTGTTTGGTCCTCGGGATTGACCGCTTTGTTCGGTAGATAAAATGAAAAAGGCGTTTTTTTTTTTAATTCATATCTCTGAAACTAAACATCATAACCTCACGAAAAAATCATGTCGATAAGTCATGAGTCAAACTATATCTCATTAAAATTTCAAGTGATTTGACCACTTATTTTTTCTCAAATAAATCGAAAACTGAAAAAAATGAGTTACTTTGTTCCTTGATTACGGACGTAAAAAGGCCTTATTGTACTTGAGATTTCGGGAAAAAGTAGATATTTTATGTGTTTTGGCTAAGCTTTCAAACCCCTATGGTTCGTAAGATATCAAGGTTTCAATTTTTTTTTGAAAATTTTTTGATTTCTTATATCTCTAAAACAATGTAGTCAAATGCTTCAAAATTTTATTGGGTGATTTACTATAAAAAATCTATCTGCTGCTTAAATTTTTAAACGATTTTGTCAATTGGTTCTCAAGTAAAGAGCCAAAATGTAAAAACCGATTTTTCTCAAAACTTTTGCTTCCTCTTATAGGGGTGTCGTTGCACGTCATTAAAGTCTCTCCCTATAAATTAATGTCACACTGTATGTATGTATATATATATATATATATATATATATATATATATATACCGTCTTTAAGGTAGTTCACCGGCTGCAGTGGTGCTCAATTAGGGTTTTTATTAGAAAATTTCTTTTTTAAGATATTATACAGTGTTATCTAATGTCAAAACCTTACAATTCATAGTATCAAACATTAGAATGTGATATAAATTGTACAAAATACTCTCAAAACTTGTGAGAGGGAGAAACACTGCGCACCTCTATAGATATACTGATAGCATGGGATGAAAACTTTGAATGTTTGTATCTTAAAAAAAAGCCTGGTTTACCCTATCCAACTTTTTCTCCATGATTTGTATTGCTATTTTACACCATAAGCTAGTTTTTTAAAAATATTCTAAGAAAATTCGCTTCGCAATTCAACTAAACGTCCTCAAAATTCGGACTCGGCTATAGGCTTCCCATGTTAAAATACAAAATTTCAAGGTTCAACATCTCTAAAAATAATATCGCTTGGGGGATAAAAAAATACCACGTTGTAGAGGACACTTAATTGAACATGTAAAGAAAGTTTGAGCGGTATGCTAAGAAAACAAAAATTCTGGTGAACTACCTTAATGTTTTTAACTTCTTATAAAGACTTTGTAAATCGCTGAATAATACATATTTTTCAAAATGAATAAAATTTTCATGACTCTAAAATTTCTATATATTTTTTTCACATAAGGAAAATATGTTATGTATTAAATACTATTTTGTTCAATTACAATTAGTAATCTATATTAGATATGTATCATTATAAAAAAATAATGATTTTATAAGTTTGTGTACACAAATAAAATATGCAGAAAGTTGCACTTAAAAATTAGACATAACATCACCATGAATAAAATGAAAAGGGCATGGCAAGTTACGTATTATCTTGAGTTGTTTGTAATTGATCAATATATTGATTTTTTGTTTGCTGTATTATGAATAATAAAATAATATGGTTAGAAACTTGACTTTTATATTGATTTCATTTTTTTTAATCTGTAATTTCATAGTAAACAAAATTATATTATTATGTTATATTATTTTATTGACATGCATGATAATATGCAACTTGCCTAACCTTTTTATTTTGCTTAAAGTTTTTTTTTTCTAGAATTCGATAATCATGATGTTTTAAAGAAAAGTTCAACATTTAGTTTCCGAGTTATAATTGTTAGGATAGTTCGCGGAACGCATCTAAAATCAATAGTGATCGAAAAATCGCCATGATCAAACACATAACTGCAAATCTTGTTTTTAATGAATTGGTAAAACAAATACAGAAAAAAACGAGCCTAAGTGTACATTAAAATCCATTAAATAGAAGCTGAGATATAAGCGATGCAGTTTTCAATTATGCAAAGTATACAGGGTGAGAAAAAAAATTTTGAAGCTTAATATCTTTGAAACTCACTGGTATCATAAACAACCGAAAGAAGGGGATTAAGGTGCTATATAATGCTAACATAATCCAAAATTTTAAACTGATTATTGCCTTTTTACTCCAATTATCGCGCCACGAAGAAAAACGACTTTATTTAGTTTTTGATGTTTTTCTCAGGATCCTGCACCATGAAATGACTCAAAACTAAAGTGGAATATAGTCCCAATAACTTTCAATAATCATGTTTTTTTTCAGAAAGATTTAACATTTAGTTTTCCAGTTAAAACAATTTCAAAAAATTGCAATTTATATTGTATAATAAAAGAACGACGAACGATGATATAAATTTTCCGCGGTAAAAAGATGTGTAATTTCATTCTCTTTTAGGTACATAACAAGTAATTTACTTTTATTAACTTTTCCAATAACTTTATTAGAATAAACTGAATAAATCTCAAAACTAAAAAATAACCTTAAAAAAACTCGCCCACAAAATGTAAAAACGGACTTTGTACTAGTAAAAACAAAAAAATCAGTCTTGGTGGGTTAAAATCCACTGAGTAGAAGCTGAGATACAGGCGTATATGAACGAACACACATACATATACTTCCGTACGGACATTTTCCAAAAACACCATTTTTCGACTAAAAATGCATCAAAACACACTTCCCACATGTTTTTACACAAACTCCAAAAATAACTATTACAAGGCTGCCATAGGAAGGAAGCAAAATATTCAGATTTATGTTACTTTGAAATTTTATGTATAACTTCCATTAAATCGGCATAATTACGACAATAACTGTACCTGATACTTTTAAAATCTCCGTGACAATCTTGCTCCTTCAGTGGCCTAACAAACTTTGCGAAAAGTTCTCGATGTAACCGTCACCTCTAGGCTGCGTTTTGAAACTGCTTACTTTGTGTGGTTTACAACTAGTCAGGTTATATCCCACTAGGCCGTCAATTTATATACAATACGAATTGAATTGCCACGAGAATCTTAGCATGAGATACTATGCAAATTAATAAATGACAAATAATTAAATATAAAAGTTAATAGTTGATATTTATACAATCTTAAAACAAAAAATATTCTAATTTTTCTTACAAATGATCTTACGAATATACTATAGTTCATCCCTACATTCTTGTACAATGCGAAATCTTCGAATTAAAAACTTGAGTGAAAAAATTAAAAAATTCTATTTTGCTATCAAACTCAAGTTTTGGCATGATATTACAACATGCTTGATCGTCATAATGTATCATTTTATTGAGGCAATAAAGAATGTCAATGCACATGTTAAATGACTTAAATTTCACGTGACTATCAATTGTCGTAGATTACATTTCCTTTTTACGCCTTGTCCGATAAATATAAACATGTAATCGTCTGTATTTATAAATCACAATATAATTGAGTCGTATTGCTATTTCTACTATAGAATTATAAGCTATCAATCCAGCTTGGTTGAAAAACAGGAACATGCACGGCAAATTTTTAGTGTAAAGAATTTTCGGAAAACTGATTAAATTCATGAGAAGTGGACTCGAGCTGCACAAAGTCAGCAACTGATCTGGCCTGCCCCGGCCCGAGTACAAGGACAATCTTAACGACACAAAATCTCGACTTGCGCGCGTGAACGTTATACACATGAATATATGACTTTCGGTATACAGATATACCTACCAATAGAGTCTGGTAGTTGCGCGCGCCGGTAGCGTGTGAATCTCGACACAGCTCTTATAACAAGTAGTCAATCGCGCATGCAACCAGTGGTCCGAGATTTGCCTGATTGCACGGGGCGAACTGGAACTGTTCTTTTTTCATATTCAAAATAAAGTTGCTCGTTTTTTTGCCAAAATAAATATTAGTTTTTTGCGCGATCGTTGATAAAAATACAATAGAAATGCTTTCTCGCATAGATGAGCTATATTAGTATTTAAATGAGAAATGTGATTTTCTGCAAGCTTAGCGAAAAAACGCGGTGAACAATTAATAGACCCCGCAAGTATATTGAAATGCAACTATGAGGTACAAACAGATTGCCACCATAGGTGCAGTCTTGATCGCCACTCTTGTTTTACTAGCGGCGTTCATGTATTACTTTAATCAAGGTAAGAGTATTTTTTTCACCCTACATTTATGTATGCTTGATGCTTATTATCAAGTTTGCATTTTCTTGTTCGTTAAAAACTAAATTGCAACAAAAAAAAATTATTGTGCACGAGTATACCCTGCTAATAGCCGAAGATTAAACACGATTAAATCTGATGGATTTTAATCACATTTTAATTGTTTTTAATTCTTCTAATCCTCGTAACAATTTAACAAGAATCAATTTTATTGCATTTTAATCGTGTTGCAATTAATGCTTATTTTTAGCATTAATTTTTATTGTTTTTGATTTGCAATAAAATAATCTATTTTAAGCATATTAATTAGAAGTGATATATTTTAATTCATTTTTAATTGTTTTTTAGGTGTTATCCTAATTATATAATAAAGAGTCAAATGAATTAGTTTCAAATCGCATATTATCGTAGTCATTTTAATTGCTTTTAACAAACTAACGCGACATCGAGCGCTTCGCGCGTGAAAAAAATGTTTAAAAATCACGATTTACATTTCGTATAATTTTGAACAATAGCAAACACGATTGATACTACGTATAGATCTGAAGTTGTCCGTTCAAGTTTCAAGATCGATTCGAGCGCCTGCTCAAATTATATTATAAACTAGGGTTCAATCAGGCGCCAATGTCTCGAATTTGGATTATTGTTTTACTTTTTCTGCAGTTTTTGTAAATAATTATATGGATTTTCATTTATGAAGAAATATTAACAGGCGTGTTTTTTCATAATGAATCGAACGAAATATTGTTAGAACAAGGAACCTCGATAGGGAAAAATGTTGTGAAAGATTATTCAAATACTGGGAGGCGCCGCTAAAAAAATTTATAAGGCAAAAATATTGAATTGAAGTATTGCGAAATGACAGATTTGTGGTTAAAATATTGCGAAAGGGATATTTTTAGTAACTTCAAAATGTAGTTTTTCAAAATTATACCATTCTAGTATTTTAACACTTAAAATTTTACCTTTCGTTATGAATAAATTCGTAATTTTCTTCTTTTAAATCTTTATTACTCAACATGTTCACACTTATTCCTGCTGTTTGGCGTGATCGGGCTGGTGGACCCCTTTGTGCACACTCCCGGAGACTCACCGGGCCTGGAAAGTTGTTTTTTTTGCAAGGCTTTGAATAAGAGTAGTTAGAACAAGTAGTCTCGATCAGGGCGATCGCTATAAAGGATTTTCTGAATATTAACATTTTTCTGCGTAATATGGCTGGATCATGGATCTCTTTGTACGTATATATACGATTCATGAGATTCACCGGGTCTAGAATATTGTGTTTTTTGCAAGGAATCGAATGCGATTGGTTAAAACAAGAAGAAATAATTGAGATGTCCACATTAGAGGATTTTTCGAATTTTGAGATTCTTTAGGTTCGCGTTTGTGCATAAATTACGTATATAAATATTGCTTTAAAAACTTAACGCAATTATATTACTTTAATTGCTGGATGTTATCTTCTGTTTATCGCAAATTAGGAATGTCTTTAAAGAAAAAACTGGAGCCTTATTCACTAAGGTGTATCGCCACGATATAGAGTCTTATGGTGTCAATGAAGCTTCCTGATTGGTCAAAACAGGTATATCCACGTATATCGTCCTCGATAAACGTTAGTGAATAAAGCCCCTGGACCATCGTAGCATAAACATCAAGTTAAAATCCTTAAAAAAAAACCGCTGCCAATTCATTGGCACGTAGCTTCCTCCAACTAAATTTATAAGTCCAATAAATAAAATATTGTTTTAATATATCTATATATCTACTTGCTAATGTATGAGGCGATTTTTGATACACAATTTAATAAAATTTTTGGATAGTTCATTGTCCAAAAGTTTACAGACCCCTCTGTTTTCTTATTATAGAATACGAACACTGTCGTCAATTTTTTTCACAGAAATTCACGCATGTTTACATGTGTTCCTAACCAACCTAACCATCAAAATAGCAGGTTATTCATTAGATAGGTCGCTCGCGCAATTTTCAAGAAAACGATTTTTACATTTTAGCTCTTTAGTTGAAAACCGCTTGATGGAATCGTTTAAAATTTTAACAGCAGATAGCTTTTTTATAGTGAATCACTAAATAAAATTTTGAAGCATAAGAAATCAAAAAATTTTCAAAAAAAAAATTGAAACCTTGATATCTTACGAACTATAGAGGTTTGAAAGCTTAGCCAAAACACATAAAATATCTACTTTTTCCCGAAATCTCAAATACAATAAGGCCTTTTTACGTCCGCAATCAAGTAATCCGTATTCAATCATATCATATATATACACACATATATATATATATATATATATATATATATATATATATATACATACATACATTTAAGCGAGGTTTCGGGTAACTGAAAATCTAGATGAGTCTTTAAACATTAAAAGAAGGTTTAAAATACTTTCGTAATACATGCAAGTCTATATATATATATATATATATATATATATATATATATATATATATATACGCGAAAGCGGCATGCTGGCATAACGCTGTCATAAGAATTGGTACAGTGCTGACACAACGACGGCACACATGTCAAGCATATTAGTCAATTTCAATTTTTGATTCAGTACGCCATGCTGTCACCGTGCCGTTTCTGTGTCCCAAACCACAAGGCTCGGCACAATGACGGCAACACGACGACATTTATGCAGCACGCGAGATTGCCAGGTGCCCCGGCTTTTGACCGTCATATGCTCAGCAGTGGCCGTCCGAGTGCAGCACGGGTGCCGCCAATGTGCCGGCATTTTGCTCGGTCAGTTTTTGCGCCCCTATTACGCTCTTCTATAGCTGTAAAATCAATGGAATATGCAAATTAGACCGTAATTAAGCTATAGCGCATGTCCCTGTACGAGATGAAAAAAAAGAAAAGAAAAAAAAATAACCAGCGGCAGGACTTGAACCGGAGACCTTCTTATTCGTACGCTGTCACTTTACCACTATGCCACGAACACTTCTTACTTTGTGTAGTAAAGTTTATCCTCATGTACTATGAGCAGCGGTATAAGTTAGTTGTTTATTACAATATACTGTTAAACAATCAGCAGGATATTGCGACAACACGTTTAACCATATTAGCAATCACTGCCGAGTTCGTGTATATGGTGTACACTAGCAGTCTGCCGTAAAATCGGAAAAAATATAATAATAATTAATAACACTTGCAAATAGGCAATTAACGTTATCAGATTGATGAACAATAGTCTACATTAACAATCTGCACCGCCTCGACAATGTAATCCACTGAGTATTCATCTTTTCGTTAAGTTGAAGGAACATCGGCCTGAAATTTTCTAAGTCCCGCCGGCACGCGTGCTGCGCAAATGATCGGTATTTTGCTGGCACGCGTGACGAGCACGCATGCTGTCGATGTGCCGGCAACGTGCCTGCGTCGGTGGACGGCGAACAATTTTTGTCACGTAAGACGTCAGGATGACAGCACAACTGCAGCACTTGTGCTCGTCACGCGTGACCCTAAAATGCCCGGCACGTGCTGCTATTGGAGGAGCCGTCTCGGTGCCGTCATTCGGCCGACATAATGTTATCGGGCCCCAATAGCAGCACGTGCCGGGCAATTTTTGGTCACGCGTGACGAGCACGCGTGCTGCAGTTGTGCTGTGAACGTGACGTCATACGTGACAAAAATTTTTCGCCGTCCACCGACGCAGGAACGTTGCCGGCACATCGACAGCATGCGTGCTTGTCACGCGTGCCAGCAAAATACCGATCATTTGCGCAGCACGCGTGCCGGCGGGACTTAGAAAATTTCAGGCCGATGTTCCTTCAACTTAACGAAAAGATGAATACTCAGCGGATTACATTGTCGAGGCGGTGCAGATTGTTAATGTAGACTATTGTTCATCAATCTTATCACGTTAATTGCCTATTTGCAAGTGTTATTAATTATTATTATATTTTTCCGGCTTTACGGCAGACTGCTAGTGTACACATATACACGAACTCGGCAGTGATTGCTAATGTTGTTAAACGTGTTGTCGCAATATCCTGCTGATTGTTTAACAGTATATTGCAATAAACAACTAACTTGTACCGCTGCTCATAGTACATGAGGATAAACTTTACTACACAAAGTAAGAAGTGGTCGTGGCACAGTGGTAAAGTGACAGCCTACGAATCGGAAGGTCTCCGGTTCAAGTCCTGCCGCTGGTCATTTTTTTTCTTTTCTTTCTTTTTCACCTCGTATAGGAACATGCGCTATAGCTTAATTACGGTCTAATTTGCATATTCCATTAATTTTACAGCTGTAGAAGAGCGTAATAGAGGGCAAAAACTGAACGAGCAAAATGCCGGCACATTGACGGCACCCGTGCTGCACTCGGACGGCCACATGCTGAGCATATAACGGTCAAAAGCCGGGGCACTTGGCAATCTCGCGTGCGGCGTAAATGTCGTCGTGTTACCGTCATTGTGCCGAGCCTTGCGGTTTGGGGGTGATATGTAGTGTAGAATACCGCCAGTAAATTAATAATGACGCTAGGAAAACAATGAAATTATAAATCGTATTAAAGAATAATTTAATAAATTTACTGCAAATACGTAATTGCCATTTAAGTATTTGATTTCATATATTTTTTTACCATAGTTTGTCACTTATAAATAATTTTTTGAATGAATTATATAATCATTAAATAAAAAATTAATAGTAAATAAAAACCAGTTTATACTTGCCTACCTTTTACTTTTTGAGGAAGATTTTATTTTAAAGATTTTACGAATTTTTAAGGGTAATCAATAATTATAATAAAAACTATCCTTTCGATGGATATATGACATTATACCTCACTAACTTAAAAGAGAATCATCAAACTGTTGTTAAAATAGTGAGTATTAGTTTTAGTTCAAAAGCAACCGTCAAATAAGATTTGTAAAATAAATAGATGTACACGCTAGACTCTATCTCCGCAGCAATACTTATACAACCAGTATCCACACATACCTCATAAACTACGGAGTGATAAGTGACCCCCGAAACCCTTGAGTAACGAGTTTCGACTAATTATGCTACAAATTCCCATGAAACTCTTGAAGACGACGTTGATAGGGTGTCCACCCTGGGTACCAGGTACCTCGGAGGCTGTTGCCGTCGCGATATTCGTGTTCAGCTACCCTCAAAACCTCCGAGTAGCAAAGCTGGACTCATTTTAATAAATACTATGCACCGAATGCGTCGTTTTATTATGTATACATTTTATTTCTAATTCGATTTGATTTTTCGCGCCACGGAAGTTTCGAGGATAAAAACGGAAGTTGGGAGAAGAAAAAAAATTAAAAAGAAATACACAACACAAAATTTTGGTCAGTTATAGAATGATAACGGATCGTTCATTTTTTACGAAACTTTTATCAAATAAAAGTTCTTTTAATATCTTTGAAAGTAACATTGATTCGCCTGAAAAAACAACGTCTTTCAATAAAATATAAATGTTTGAATATTTTGTAGAGGTTAGAAAACTCTATTTCAAAGAATATAAGATTGCGGTGCGCCTGACAGCACGTTTAGTACTCTAGTACTTACCCTGGCGAAAAAAATCACGCGATTAATCGGGTGATAAATCACTTGATTTCTCACGTGATATATCACGTGATAATTTGTCGTGGTCAGAAATCACTCGTAAAATTTGAATATTTGTTTATATTGAAATAAATTGTTTATTTTCTATCTAAATAATTATAATATAGTTGATGATATTGATAATTCACATAAATAATTTGACTTGAACCCCTGTCCTCCACTTGACAATCCAATGTCTTACTACCTGAGCTATTTGTGCTGTTGCAAGTTTCAAACACCTATTCAAATCGTACATAAAATATAATTATATTTATTACTTTATATAGTTTATACGGTTACTGTAAGATAAATAATGGAAATTTGAAAAGTGTTTATATTATTATGATTAATATATGCTGATACTTATAATCTATATAAAATTTAACACCAGATAGCTTTTTTTATAATGAATCACCAAATAAAATTTTAAAGCATTTGACTACATTTTTTAGAAATATAAGAAATCAAAAAATTTTCAAACAAAATTGAAACTTTAATATTTTACAAACCATAGGGGTTTGGAAGCTGTGCAATGAACTTAGCCAAAACACATAAAATATCTATTTTTTCCCGAAATCTCAAATGCAATAAAGCCTCTTTTCATCCGTAATCGAGGCACATAAAAAACTCATTTTTTTCAGTTTTTGATTTATTACTGAAAAAATAATGGAATATAGTTTGACACGTGAGCCATTAACATAATTTTCTTCGCGAGGTTATGACAATTAGTTTTAGAGATATGAAATTAAAAAAAAAATAATCACCTTTTTCATTTTATCTAACGAACAAAACAGTTGATCCTGAGCACTAAACGAGGAAAAGTAGATAAATTTAATCTCTTTCAAATGTATTATAGCTGAAATGTTTGTAACAATGGGATGATTAAAAAAAGAGAAAATAGTGTTTTTAAAAAATCAAAAAATAGCTATAAAAAAATATAGTTGAGAAAATAAAAAATAATTGTTTTTTCCGAATTCAGAATCCAAAAATATATATGTATGTCAAATTTTATTGATATTGACGAAGTAGTTTCAAAAATATTACGGTATACATACACACACATATACACACTAGTGCGGAGTTTTGCTGTTTTCTCCCATCTGGCAACTCCCCAGGTTACGGATAGGGGAACGCTCGCCACTAGTGGAGGGTATCGTGGAAATAAATTACACGAGGTGGACAAAAAAAGCGGCTAGGGGAAGGAACCCCGAAAATAAACCAAATATGGAAAGGGTAGTGAAGGAGAATACCACTACGGTGCAGGGGAGGGACACCCCAGTACCGGCGCCTAGAGGGAGTGAGCAAGCGGGCTCCCAGGCGTCGTCATCCGGCGACCGCAATGCTGCAGAGGTTGGTCACTCGGCCCCTGCAGCATCCAATGCTGCAAGTGACAGTAGAGCAAAGAAGGAGGACCGTGAGGAGGAGGCTGACAAAGCCTTTACCCTCCTCAGCGAACGGATTAAGTCCCTTGTGGATTTTGTTCTGCCAAGGAGCAATGCCCACAAGGAGATTAAGATGCTGGCTAGGGCTACTAGCAAGGCGCTTGGCGAGTATACCAAACTGCGCCATCTTAGCCCAGCCTTGGCAACACCGACGGTCAAGAGGAAGGATGGGGGATGCCAAACCTCCCCCATCTTCCGCCAGAACATCCCCCAGAACACCGGGGATCATGAGCTACCATCGCCGCCACTACCACCGGCGGTGAAAAAGAGGAAGGCGGAAGGCGACACGCAAGGCCAGTCAAAAGCCCCTGACTGGGCCACCATAATAAAGAAGAGAGAGGTGCCAGCAAACCTGCCAAAGGCACGTCAGAGTCTAAGGCCGGAGTGAGACCCCCACGCCCAGATGCCATCAAAATCAAGGCATCAAGCGGGGGCTCCTCCTACGCTGACATCCTCCGGAAGGTCAAGTCCGCACCGGAACTTAAAACCCTAGGAGATCGGATCACCCGTATCAGGCGCATCAGGGCTGGGGAGCTTCTCCTCGAACTGGGGCGACCGGGTACGGAAACAGCAGACCTGAAGACAGTGGTCTCGTCCACCCTGAGCGGGTCAGCAGAGGTCCGGCTGCTGACTCACCAAGAGTCTATCACTATCAAGGACATGGACGAGTCGACGACAGCACTGGAGGTAGCCGCGGCGATTGCGGCAAAGATCGGGCCAAATGTGGTGCCCCCTGACAGCATTAAAATCAGAGGGTCCTATAGCGGCACCCTAGCGACGACCATCCAACTCCCGGCAGCAGCTGCTAAAAAGCTGCTACAAAACGGGAAAATAAGGTTCGGATGGGTCAACTGCAGAGTTCGACTGCGAGAAGGACCCTCGCGGTGTTACAGGTGTCACGAAGCTGGACACATCGCGAGGGACTGCAAAAGCGCAGTCGACCGGTCGGCGCAATGCTACCGGTGCGGCCGTGAGCATGTGCGCAGTCATTGATCTGGACATCAGGAACGCCTTCAACTCGGTTAGATGGGACAGCATCATGCTGTCCCTAGAACATCTCAAGGTGCCGCTCTACCTACGAAGAGTCGTTTCGAGCTACCTGAGGGACCAGATCCTGCTCTACGATACCGATGCAGGTGTACGCTCATACAACATTACTGGAGGCGCACCACAGGGTTCGGTCCTGGGGCCACTGTTCTGGAACGTCGTGTACGATGGTCTGTTAAGACAGCGGCTCCCCCAGGGGGTTTCAATGGTAGCTTTCGCCGACGACTTAGCTGTTGTCGTCGTTACTAAGAGCGTTGAGGAGGTGCAATACCTCGGAGACGTTTCCATTCAGGTAGTAGCGGACTGGCTCAGCGACCATGGATTAAGTTTGGCGGCAGAAAAGACGGAAGCGGTGCTCATCTCTCGCACGAAGAAGAGGATGTACGCTACCTTCACGGTTGGTAACAAGGAAGTCCGATCGGTAGACTCCATCCGATATCTTGGGGTCACGCTAGACGCGCAACTATCGTTCAAAGACCATCTTCAGAACGCAGGCTTAAATGCAACAAAGGTAACTCGTGCGCTCGCTTGCATCATGCCCAATATCGGGGGACCAAAACAGCCTCGAAGGTCCCTCCTCGCATCGGTGGTGGCTCCGTCATTTTATACGGAGCCCCAATCTGGGCTGATGCATTGATGAGGAATGCGAGCTTTGGAGCTCCCTGTCGGCGGGCCTGCAGGGTCGCCGCGTTACGCGTGGCCCGAGCCTACCGCACCGTGTCGGATGCCGCTCTCTCGGCAGTCGCTGGTCTACCTCCCATCGACCTCCTAGCATCCGAGAGAGATGAAAAATATCGTGAAGCGTCGTCACGTTCCATCTCACCCAGGTGCTAACCGGATACGGATACTTCCGCAGTTACCTGTATTGTATTAAAGTGTACAGGAGCGCGGAGTGTCCAATATGCCATGGAGTAGATAATATTAAAATCGGGTAATATAATCAAAATATAAAATATTGTAATGCGGGCGTTTTTATTACATAAAATTTGAAATGATAACAAACTTTATTGTTTTTACAAAATTTATCCAGGTTATATATTTCATAAATTGGGTTCTTCACTAATTATTACAATTATTTTAAATTATATCAATTTTTATAAATCATCATTATAAATTATAATTATAAATCGATTTTGATTTGGATATAGAATAAGAGATATTTTATTGTCATAAAAGTGTTATTTTACTTTCAATAGCTCATTTCTTTGAATAACCTATTTTGACAAAAAATATTCCCTGCACATAGCCTAATTAGAAACATTTCTATCTATGGTTAAAATTTATGTTTTAACTATGAATATTTAGTATTTTTAAACAAAATTTTTATTTATGATTAATTCTTTAGATTATGTATTAATTTTTAATAATAAATTTATGTAAATATTGCAACAAACAGTTTTATAATTTTAAAAATATTAACTTTTATTCGTTTAGTTGAAATATAAATTTTAACTAGAAAATCAGAATTTCTCATAAAGTGGTTATGTGCTGGGACCATATTTTGTCAAAATGGGTTATTTGATGAAATGAGTCATCAAACAGCTAAAATTATACTTTTATCAAATTAAGATATTTCTTTTTCTATATACAAATTAAAATTTATTTATAATTTTATATTATAATTATAATTAATAAAAATTAATATGATTAAAAATAAATGTAATAATTAGTAAAGATTCCTTTGAGCAGAAGAAATAAATAAAATGTTTTTTTCTTATTATAATAATTAATTCTACAAAATATAAATATTCATATTTTTACAACATTATTAAGTATTTTGTACTTGTCGATTAGATTATAAATTATTTATTAAAAGTTTTGAAGCAATCAATCAACCTGTAATCATAACATTATTTTTGTAACAATAAAATTAAAATATTGTCAATGTTATTTATATATTATATAATTAATTATTACCGTCTTGCTTCAGAAGATGTGTCATCTTTTTTAATAATTGAATGTAAAACTAATAAAATTGATTCAAAATTAATTGAATATTTAGAAACATTTATCTCTAGTAATAATCCTTATGCTGAAGCATATAAAATGATGTATAAAGTAGAAATGGAAGAAAATGCAAAAGCCCGTAATAAAAATTCTACGCCTCGAAAAATAGTAATGTTATTAACACGTGATGATTGTACAAAAAATAAATCATATTTTGCGACATCTAATGAAATTGCTGTTGTATATGTAGGTAATGACGGCGAACCACCCATAGAACGTGATATTTGTATATACCCGAAATCGGACAAACCAGAAATAATTAATATTCTCAGTAAGCACCTCGATCCAATGGTCTATCCTTTAATGTTTTCTTTCGGTGAATCAGGATGGAGGCCTTATATGAAACATATAAATAAAGAAAATAAAACGACCAACTAAATATCTACATTACAATTTTATTCATATAAATTGAGTATTCGTGATGAATTTAATCCATGTTTAAATTTAAAAAATTTATCACAGCAATTTATTGTTGATGTTTGGACAAGAATTGAAGTATGTCGATTATATTATATACGTAGTCATCAAGCGCAATTACGTACAGAGATGTATAAAGGGTTAATGGATTATATGTCTAATCGAGCTACTCATGAAAATTCTAAAATTGGAAAGATGGTGATTTTACCATCAACCTACATAGGAAGCTCTAGAGCCATACAACAAAATTATCTGGATTCTATGGCGCAATTACAAGTCGATGGCAAACCAGATATTTTTTTAACAATGACTTGTACTCCTAACTGGAAGGAAATTCAAGATAATTTATTGTCTCATGAAACTACTTTAGATCGACCAGATTTGATTTCACGAGTATTTCACAAAAAAATAAAAGTATTAAAAAATGAACTCACAAAAAAAATATATTTGGTAAAGTCAAAGGTTATGTATATGTTATAGAATTTCAAAAACGTGGTTTACCACATATTCACATGTTATTATGGCTACATCCAGATTACAAATTTTGAAATACTGATCAGATTGACAACCTAATAAGCGCTGAAATACCGGATGAAAATAAATATCCCAGACTAAGAAGACAAGACATTGTACTAAAAGGTTTCCAAAACCATTTACCAATGAAACACAATACAATCCTGATGGATACTCTAGTTATCGTCGAAGAAATGATGGAAAAAATATTATTTTTTCAAAACGTAAAGTAGCACATAATGGTTATGTTGTACCATATAATCCATATTTGTTATTATTATTAGAGTGTCATATAAATGTGGAAATACGTAGTGCAATAAAGGCCATAAAATATTTATTTAAATATTTTCATAAAGGTCCTGATACTGCTCTAGTTAAATTTACGACCGAGCGTGATGATAAAAATCAAAATAACGAAAATGAAAATGAAAATATATATAATTATGACGAAATAACACAACATGTTTCAATAAGATATGTATGCGCACCTGAGGCTATGTATCGTATTTTAGAATTTAAATTAAATGAGCAATCTTATGTAATTTATAGATTAGCTATTCATAACCAAGATGAAAATTATGTATATTTTGTGGAAGGACAAGAAAATAAGCGAATAAATAAAAATGTAGATACGACGTAACAGCTTGGTTCAAATTAAACGAAGATGATGATGATGCATCACAATATTTATATCATGATATTCCACATCATTACGTTTTTGATGAACGACAAAAAAAATGGAATAAGAGGAAAGGTTATTTAGGCCTATTATAAGTAGGATGTATTTTGTGAATCCAAAAAAACGCGAAACATTTTTCTTAGGTCTTTTATTATTACATGTTCGTGGTGCGAAATCGTTTAGAGATATGCGTACTGTAAACGGGATTGTTTACGATACATATGAAGAAGCATGTGTAACAAGAGGTCTCATTAGTAATGATGAAGAATGGGATAAATGTTTGAAAGAATCTGCTTTATTTAAATTTCCAAAATCAATGTGCCAATTATTTGCATATATATTAGTTTTTCAAAATCCACACAATGCTTCAGAATTATACAATAAATATACAGTTCATTTCATGGAACCAAAATTAGAAAGTGCTAGAGCTGAACATAGAGCTTTAAAAAATATCGAAAATGTTTTATTATTACATGGGCTGACATTAAACGATTACAACATAACTAATTATAATAAAAATTTAACTGAAGACGAACAGAACAACATATTATATGACCATGATATAATAATGCATTTTTTGAACTAACGATGATAATGTAACCATAAGAACACTAATTGATTCTTCAACTGTAGATCAAAAACAAATATTTGATTTAATCATAAATGCCACAATTAATAATGTTGATAATAAATTATATTTTGTCGACGGTCCTGGTGGTAGTGGCAAAAGTTATTTACACAATGTTGTCGTTAAATATTTAATATCTTTAAATGTATCATTTCTAACATTAGCATGGACTGGTATTGCTGCAAATTTATTGATTAATGGTAAAACTGTTCATAGTACGTTTAAATTACCACTAAACATTAATGAACAAACAACATGTAATATATCTCCAAATTCAAAATATGGAATATTTTTAAAAAATGTTAAAATTATAATTTGGGATGAAATATCAATGGTTTCTAAACATGCTTTCGAAGCAATAAATACATTTTTACAAGATTTATGTGGTAATACCAATCTTTTCGGTGGTAAAATTATCGTCACATCTGGCGATTTCAGACAAACACTTCCTATAGTACGTCATGATAATCAAACTAAAATAATGGAATCATGTGTAAAAAGAAGTATATTATGGTCATCTTTTATAAAATTATCATTAAAAGAGAATTTAAGATTAGAAAATAAAGATCATGAATTTAAAAATTGGCTTCTTGATGTAGAAGAGAATAAAAATGCATCAAAATTTGAATTACAAAATAATGTTAGAAAAATTCCACAAGAATTTATTTGTAATAATGATTTAATTACACAAATTTTTGGATATAAAATTGTTCGAAATGACATCGTTAAAAAATAAAGTAATATTGTCACCTTTAAATTCTGATATATTAAACATTAATAATAATAGTATTGATAAAATTGATGGAAAAAATTTTGTATTTTATAGTGATGATAAAATTGAAGGTGACAATGATGACAATTTAACGAATTCAGTACCAATTGAATTTCTAAATTCGTTAACACCAAATGGATTACCACCACATAAATTAATCTTGAAAATAGGTGCAATAGTCAGTTGTCTAAGAAATTTAGACATTAATGGTGGTCTTTGTAATGGAACTAGAATGATTATTAAAGATTTAAAACAACATATAATTATAGGAGAAATTATAACTGGTAAACATACTGGTAAAATTGTTTTTTTACCACGAATTGATTTGAGTCCTTCATTAGATGAAATACCTTTTCATATGGTAAGAAGACAATTTCCCAGGGAAGCATTTTTCACTATAGACATAGCGATAGTTTTTTTTTGTAAAATTTTCTCTCCTTTTCAATAAAAATACTTTTACTACCTGTCTTATAAGCCATTTAAATCTTAATATTAGTAAAAGCAAGATTTTGATCCGGACTAGGACTACCAAAAAATTCATGGAGATAGCTTTTGATAGTGCAAAAGTCCCAGCATAGGTCCCAGAATGGGTCTTGACCATTTTATAACCTAAAAAAATCCATCTAATTTTTGATGTCTCATAATAAACCCTCTACGGGACTGAAAAAAATATTTTACAAAAAATTTTACAAAAAAAACTATCGGTATATCTATAGTGAAAAATGTAATCAATATTTATGTAAATATTAAATAATTTATTATATATAATAGTAATTTTTGGCTAAGTTATCGCCATTGCTCATTTTAAATATATATCTACAATATTAATTAGTGGACCAAAATATTAAACAAATTTTAATCATTTGACAAGGTTGGATTATATTTACATACTCCAGTATTCAGTCATTGTAAATTATATGTTCCCTTGTCTAGAACAATATTAAGAAATAATTTAAGAATATTTTTAAGTAAACAGTTTATTTACACAGACAATGATATTTTAATAGACAACAAGAAAAAAAAATAACAATAATATAAGTAACCAATATTTATCAAGATATTAAATAATTTATTATATATAATAGTAATTTTTTGACTGAGTCATCGCCATTATTCAATCCGAATATTGTGACGACCGAGTGCACGTCAAATGTCTAACGGCTAATCATGTACTAATTATAATAAGATTATTGTTTCAGCAAGCTGCCAATGAGCGCCGAAACGAGCGAGAACAAGAGACGAGGCAAGATAGAGACAGAGAGAGTGAGAGCACCTGCACTCTCACTCTCTCACGTCGACGGGGTAATATCTCTCGTCTCTCTTTATCGTTCGTCGAAGTGTGCGGCGTTTGCACCTCTGTGTATAGAACAATTGAATATACAGTTCCTTATCTAAACTTCTCGTGTGTTATTTCCTACGACCCGACCTACGCCGCCTCCGCGGGCCCGTGTAAAAACGCGTGCATGATCTGAGTCGGCCGAGCCGTGCCTTCAGCACGCCCGACGTTAATTTACAATAAACAGGGCCCTTCTGGCCCTGGTTATAACACGGCAGAAAGGTATTAACTGAGTGTTATAAATGGCGCCCCAAAACGTGTGTCAAGGTCAAGCTGTTTAACTCGCGAGTGTACAAAAATTGTATAGCGGCTACTCGTGCTACAGTGTCGACACACTGTAGGCGTAAGTGAGACTCGGAAGAAAAAAAAAACTGACCGCAACGGTAAAAAGTATTAGACAGCGTCGAATAATACGCCCAGTTTAACTTTGTAGCGGCAGGCATCAGCCTTCAAAATTCAAAATGGTCAACGACCGAGCGGCCAGTGACAGCGAGCGTATACATTGTTTACATCGCGCGCCGCGAACCGAGAGCTCGAATTCATACAGTGTCGCCTGTTAGACAGGGAATTTTTAGCTGAGTGCGAGTGAGATGGATGAACTATAGTCAGTATAGGAATTCAAACTATTGTATGGGTTTTGAGAATTCTTTTTGCACTCTGATGCAATTTTTGAACTTGACTACTGTTTAAGCCGTAATCTCGCAGTTCAACAAATTGTTGTGTTATTAGGAATGTTAAGGCATAAATCGCGATAATAATTTAGAAAATTTTCGTGAGATCTTGAGCCTGGTTTTGTGAGAAAAATAGCTGTGTAGTTGAGTACAGAAACGTACGAATAAATATACATATACAATCAACACACAGCCACTCCGGCGTATAATTTCTTTTTCGAATTCACGTAGAAAAAAAAATTTGCATGATAGAGGGAGTTAGTAACATTTAAATTCACAAATAATTTATTAAAGTGGAATTGTTTTTTTTACAAAATAGTAAGTTTTTTTTTCTTTTTCTCAGATTTTAAAACTTGTAGCACAAAACGTGCGTGATTACTTGCTCTGTCAGGCAATTTATCGCGGTTCAAAAACAAACTATTGTTACCTTTCTACAAATTTAATTGAGTGATTAAAATTAAATCACACGTATTAATCGAAAAAGCAAACGTGTGATCCAGTGTCGACAACTAATTATTAAATTCACTTCGAGAGTAACTTGGATTGTTGAATCCTGAGTTTTTTTTGGTTGTGCTGAATTTGACTCGGCTCTGCTTCTATTAAATGTCAGAATACTCAACGAGCACAATGTCTTTAACTGGCTCGTACATAGACTTAAGGAGATCGCATGTAGCGATACAAGACCACGTAAGATCGATGGACACGAATACGTTAGGTCAAGCGTTAGATTTCTTAGGATTGCAGGATAGGGGGGCTGATGAAGACAGAATGCGTCGATTGTTTAGGTGCCTAGCAGGTGACTACGCGCCAGAAGACTTCCGTCCGTCGCTAACCTTGTTAAATTCGGAGGAGTTATTTAGGTCGCGGGCGACACGACGCGCGTCGTACATAACGAATTATATCCCTCAAGAAGTCAGTGGCATATTTGAAGAAGAAGAGCGGAACGCGAATCAAATAAACCTAAGAATTTTGCACCAAAGAAATGCAACCAGCAATCCTGATGCCGAAAGTCAGGAGCAACAGGCGTATCAGTCTGCTGATTGCAGCAACCCAAGCGGCGTCGAAAACGAATTCAGCTGGTTGGAACCAGTAACAATAGGGTTCGGTCAACCGCTACATAGAGAACAGGTTCGACAACCGTTAGCAACAATTTTCGGTGGTAATCCGTGCGATAATACTAGCGCGGTTGGGAATGACGTCGTTGAGGAAAGCCTCGGAAATCCGGATCAAATAAGAATAGATGCGAATTCCCCAGAATTAGCGGATGAACAAGAGAGAACATTGAACGTCGATTTCCTGATGTATTTAGCCAGCGACGGCTGCACGTATAGATTACCGAAAAGAGTCGTCGACGACCTATTAAAGAAAGACGACGAAATCGTACAGTATAAGGAAATACGAGATGAGGCGTGCGAATATATAAAGAAATTACGTATAGCTAACAGCGCTCAGAGAGAGCCCCCAGCGTGTAGTACCCGTTTAGGAACATCAGAATTTACACGGTCGAAAGAAGATGCACCACCATCAGTAAAGACCAAGAGTAAACACGTAGATTTTAATGACACGTACACGACTAGGTATTTCGAACCAACGAACAAGAATCTCTCAACTTCAGAACTAGAAGGTAGCGACATATACCAGCAACCTCAGCGAAGGCTAAGTCAACAGTCGACACCGCACAACCATACGCCTGGCCAACTACGGCCGATTCAGCCTCCGTATACGTTACCACAATCGAGTTACGAGAGGAATATATTTGCACAGAACAGAATGGCACAACAGGCACAAGTATCTACATGTCACCAAAGCCAGGGTTACCAGACGTGGGATCAGCATAGAATAAACCAACCACAATATACTGGTGATTCCCAGCAAAGGAGTGGGAATGTTTGGAGAGAGGGGGACCAGCCAATACGTCCGAATCGCCTGGTTTCAGAACGTGGGCCAAGCAACCTACAGACTAATACGTCTGGATATTATGACTCTAACCCCCAAAGTACGTTGAGAGAAAATTCCGCCGATATTAACGACAAAATACGGAAATGGAATGTAAAATTCGGAGGCACGTCGACAGAAGATGTAGAAGAGTTTATCAGATTAGTGAAAGGTTGCAGGAAACTAGCTCGTCCAAGAATTTCAGAGGAAGAATGCAGAGGAGCCACCCGTCTGGTTCAAGACTTGGGTCAACAACAATTACCCTTCAATAGCAAAGAAGGATAACAACGGCCGGCAGAACCAAAAAGGGTCCAATAGATTTACCCAGGGTAAGAAGAAAACCTCTGCGGAAAATCAGCAGACGAAGTCCACGACGCCGACAGATGTGAAAAATAAATCCGACTCCAAGGAGGCCAATAAATCATCTGGTAAATCGAGTGACTCAGTAAACAAGGAAAAAAGAGAACTAGCTTGCTGGACTTGTAAGTCACCGGGCTTTACGAAGAAGACGTGTCCCAATTGTGCGGGAAAAGCCATAGGGGAACAGTAAGCGAGATCCGTACTGACCCCGAGGTTAATTCAGGGATCTCGGCATCACAGTCGACTGAAAAACTAAATCCGACTGCAATAGCACATTGTGCAGCGACCAGTAATAACGCTGTTTTATCCGACCAGCGCTGGTGGCTGCAGGTGCAGGTAGGTGAATTCAGGGTCAGGGCCCTTTACGACCCAGGAGCCACTCAAACTTGCATCGGGGCTACGTCCGTACAACTAGCCAGTGCATGTAACGCAGAAATAAAATCATGTGACGGAATAGTCGCCTGCATGGCTGACGGTAAAACCTCAATGGTGACTGGAACAGTCGACTTACCCTTCACAATCGGTGGACAAACCAGGACGCTTACTACACTAGTAGTACCTGACTTACATGAAGGATGCAATTTAGGCGCCGACTTCGTTCTATAATTCGACGCCAGGCTTAACCCTCGTGAACGAACGTTAACGATTGAAAATTCAACCGAAGTCATAAACGCCTGTGAAGCGGTAACAGACGGAACCACTCATCCGGTCTTAGCTTCGATTGGCCTGCAGGATTTGCATGAAGGCCAGAAACGGATGTTAGAAGAATTACTCGATCGGTTAATTCCTAAAGATGATGGGCCGCTCGGCTTTACGAACTTGGTGGAGTTCGATCTAGAGGTAGAGACATGTCGTCCGATCAAACAGAAATTCTATCCGGTTTCGAAAAAACTCGAAGAAAGGCTCTTTTCTCAAGTAAGGGAGTTACTAGCAGTAGATATCATCGAGCCTTCGTTCAGCGATTGGGCTAGTCCCGTCGTGATGGTGAAAAAGGGGAATAGTGGAAAGCGTCGATTGTGCATCGACTTCCGCAAATTAAATAAAGTTTCCAAAGTAAGCGCTTACCCCCTACCTTTCATGGATACTATCTTGAGTAAGCTTCAGTGTGCTCGTTACATATCTACGATAGATTTGAGCAACGCTTACCATCAGATAAAAATAAAAAAGGAAAGTCGACCGTATACAGCATTCAAGGTCCCGGGAATGGGGTTGTTCCAATGGAAACGTCTCCCGTTCGGCTTAGCTGGTGCTCCTGCCTGCTTCCAGCGTATGATCGACTCCTTGATTACGCCCGATCTCGAACCACACTGTTACAGCTATTTGGACGATATCATCGTCTGTACCGAAACGTTCGAAGACCATTTAAAAGTCTTAGAGATCGCGCTGACGAAGCTAGCCAAAGCACGATTGACTATAAATCGCGAGAAAAGTTATTTTTGTCAATCGGAAGTGCGGTATCTTGGTGTGCTCGTCAACAGGGACGGTTTTCGTCCAGATCCGGATAAAATCGCTCCGATTATAGAGTACCCGACTCCGAAGACATTAAAACAACTGCGCAGGTTTTTGGGAATGTCGTCGTGGTACAGGAAGTTCCTCAAAGATTTTGCAACGATAGTTGAACCTTTAAATCGACTGCTTAAGAAAGGAACAAACTACGTTTGGGGGGAGGACCAAGAACGCGCGTTCGAGCAAACTAAAATGCTGATAGCATCCGCTCCGGTTCTCCACCGACCAGACTTTAATAAAACCTTCTGTTTACAATGCGACGCTTCTGGCACATGCCTTGGTGCTGTTTTAACGCAGGTAATAGAAGGGGAAGAAGGTGTGTTATCGTTCGCGAGTTGCACTATGACTCTGGCAGAACGGAATTACTCAGCTAGCGAGCGTGAATGTTTAGCGGTTCTCTGGGAGATACAAAAATTCCGTCCGCACGTTGAAGGTTACCATTTTCTGGTGATTACCGATCATAGCAGTCTCAAGTGGCTAAGTAATTTACGAAATCCAACTGGACGTTTAGCCAGATGGGTACTTGATCGCAGGAATACGATTACACGATCGAACATCGCAAAGGCTCAATGAATGTGGTTCCCGATGCGCTGTCGAGACTTTACGAAGAAGACAACGCAGAAGAGACACGTCCGATTATTGCGAGTATTACGCCAGAGGACGGAACAACTGACAAATGGTACACCGAATTAAAGAAGGAAGTAACTGATAACCCGTTAGAATTTCCCGGCTGGAAGGTATTAGGTGGAAAATGATATACCTACCGGCCTGACGCATTCGTCGATGATGTTTTCGAAGATGACAATGCTTAGAAATTAGCACTTCCGAAAGAGAAAAGAGCTCAAGTTTTGAACGAGTGTCATGACGAAGCGACGTCAGGTCATTTTGGCCGCAAGAAAACGCAAGAAAGAGTCGCCCTGTCATACTATTGGCCATCGATGAAAAAAGATGTGACAAATTACGTCCGAAGCTGCTTGATCTGTCAACAATGCAAAGTTGAACAAAGAAAACCAGCTGGTCAGATGGGCAGTCGCAACTTCTCGCGTCCATGGGAAACAGTTGCTGGTGACGTAATGGGTCCGCTACCAAGGTTTACTCACGGTTATGAATATTTACTGGTGTTTCAAGACATGTTTACCAGGTGGGTAGAATGCATACCTATACGAAAGGCCAACGCTCAGACTATCATTAAAAACTTGAATGAACAGGTTTTTCTACGGTTCGGAACGCCAAAAGTCTTCTTTTCCGACAACGGAACAGAGTTCCGAAATAAGGCTATGGATAAATTCCTAGAGGAACGGGGAGTACACCATACGTACGCACCACCGTATCACCCTCAGCTTAACACCGTAGAACGTGCGAACCGCACGATTAAAACGCTGATCCGCGAATATATCGAGGGTCATCATAAAAACTGGGACGAACATATTGCAGAGTTCGCATTCAGTATGAACCCGGCTTCACAAGAATCACTCCAGACTTCTCCGGCGATGCTGAATTTTGGTAGACAGCCGAGCCATCCCAAATCTCTGCTTCGACAAGAGGAGATTGAAGCTATAGCCAACGAAGATCAGATCGCTATATCTGAATGGAAGGCTAGGATGGAGAAGCTGAGAGAACTCCAAGAATCGGCTAACGATAACGCTCAAGAAGCGCAAGCGCGCCAGGCCAAATATTTCAACAGCCGACACCGAAACGTGGAGTACTCAGTAGGCGACGAAGTCTGGAAGAAGAATAGAGTACTGTCATCAACAGCGGAGGGAGTGTCAGCTAAATTAGCTCCACCGTTTATCGGCCCCTTCAAAATCAGCCGTATACTGAGCCCAGGTATTTACGAACTAGTTGACCGAAACGGAACGGTAGATGGACCGACTGCTGTCGAATATTTGAAAAAGTATCACAGTAGAGAAGGAAACGACTGTGAGCCTGTCGCAGCAGCAGACGACTGTGTAGTTACTGATCAAGTAGACGACATCAGGACTACATCCGTCAACAATTAAGAGACTGAAGAAGCGAAAGCATCTGACGCAAGTAGCGAGCGATCAAAAAAGCATGGTGGGCCGAGAAAAACGCGGTTACTTGTAAAACGCAAAACACTACCGGCGAAGATTGTAAACCCGACAAACACCGTAAGCGTCAAGGTAGGCAAAGCGAAATGCGGAAGACCGAAAGGTTCGAAAAATAAACCGCGTGACGTTCCGAATAGTTTTTCTCCTAGGAAAACGCGAGCGCAAAAGGCGGCGGGTACGGTTGACAATTAAAATCACGCGATTAGGGAGCTTCATTCTTCTGTATACCGTCCCATTCTCCACTCATAATTTCCTTCTTCCCACATAGACGGCTGATCGCAAGATGGACGACATCAGGAAGTTCACAGAGGGGATTGTACAAACAATCGTCGAAGAGTCGATGAGCCACACGGCCGACGACGCGCCAGCAGTACCAGCCAACGTCCCATCCGGAGTAGAGGTGGGAAGCGAACTTCTCAACCGGTCGATTTTTGCTATCCCGGAATCACCGATCGAGATCGAACTGAGGAAGCAAGCTCTGCTGAAAGAACTGCGGATGATAGAAGACGCACAGTTCGCTCAGGCTCTAGTCAGAAGACAGCAGGCGAGAGACCGAGTGACGCAACTCAGAACCGAGCTGATCGCTGCGCTGGAAGAAGCCATCGCTATTGGGTCGGAAATTAAGGAGAAGTATGGCTACCGGCCGGATTTACCTAAAGGAGACACAACCCTAGTAGAAACCGTGGCATTTCTAAAGGCCAAATGCAAAGCGAAGCCGCAACCATTGTCAGCGCCACCGGTTGTCCCGAAGACGGCTCCAACAGCCGTAAGGCCAGATTCGACCAGCCGTCAGCCCGACACGACGTCGAAAACCACGGCCGCTCCAGCAGCAACAGCCGTAGAGAAACGGCCGACTCCAACCAATGAACAGTTGACCAGAGAGTTCGACCGTAACCGTGAATTGAAGCGTCGAGCGAGAAACAGGTTGCCGACTTACTCAGAACCTGGACCGCAATGCCCCATTTGCGGATACCGAGGTATTGCTCGATTGGACGAGTGCCCCAATTACGACGTCCATGGAATGGACTTAACATACGGCGACAAGTACAAGAAGAAGTAGGAGAAGAAGCTCAGGCTAACGGCCGAACCATTTCATTTCCTCCTGTACCTTACCTCAATTCCGTGCAATGAAGCATTTTGTTTTTTTTTCTATTTCTCTTCTTTCTCTCTTAATTTATTTTTGAAGCAAAAGACTGCTGTACTGGCCGTATGTAAAAAGAGAGGCGAGAGACTAAAAATGAACTATTTTTTTTATACTTCTTTCATTATTTGTATTATCTAATTAATGATGATAATAAAAAGTTAAATTTTCCTTGTAAAAATTGATATTTATTACAAGTTCTTATTACCCAGTTAGACATGACTGAGTGCGAGCTGGTACACCTGGCAGGGTACACAGCGTCTGGGGGAGGGTGTTGTGACGGCCGAGTGCACGTCAAATATCTAACGACTATTCATGTACTAATTGTAATAAGATTATTGTTTCAGCAAGCTGCCAACGAGCGCCGAAACGAGCGAGAACAAGAGACGAGGCAAGATAGAGTCAGAGAGAGTGAGAGCATAGGTAGCGCGGATGTCGCCTGGCCGCACAACGTTGGCGAGATATGACAACGATGTGCCGACGGCCGGGAGTGCCGCGACTAGAGTTAGTCTCGCTGCGCTATCCACACGAGTAGCTCGCGCTGCTACTATACGCGTGTTTGTTGTGGTTCCTGCGAGCATCTCGAGAGCGAACGATATCGTCCGTGCGTTGCTGACGAGCCGCTACGACGCCCGTCCGAACTGCTGCATCTCCACGTACTCTAACGACGGGCCAACTTTATGAAGTCTGATAAACAGTTTCAGCAGCCCTTGGCCATAAGACGCGTTTATTTCGTCACGCTTTTACACTATCCATTGGGCAATGGTTGTCCAGTTTTATAATTCATACAAAAAGAGAATCATCAATGCCTGCTCAAATAATTTTTTAATATGACGCTCTTATTAATAAACATTAGATCGAACAATAATATGGTTTTGACATCGTAGAATTAGATTTGAAGTGAGTATAAACTTTCATTAAATTTTGGGGTATGTGATAGGTGTACGCACGAGTCGCCATGAGTGACTATAGTGCGCATACGCGGCATCAGCTGCAGAGCGCGTATTTGCTGATACACACAGAGCAGGCTTCTAATAGTTAAATTTGGTTAGGCAGCGGTTTACAAACGCTGTGGGCCAACCGTTAGTGAATGGGCCATTATGGTTGATTTATTTTCTATTAGGGTATTTATGTCAATAATGAATTTTATGTAACACGCGAACGATTTTTGCGTTTTTCGTATCTACTAATAGGGACTGAAGTGACTCTTTTTTGACCGACGGGCAAAAAAGTTATTTTAGCGGGCAATAAAAACCTTTATTGCCCGCATATTCAAACAGCGGGCAATAATGGCCTTTATTGCCCGCTAAAAAGTCTTTATTGCCTGCAAAATTTTTTTGTTGTAATTTAAAAAAAAAGTTGATTTTGATAAATTTGCATTATTTATTTATTTTATATAATGTTTGAACAAGACAAGAGCACGGTTGCCGTGTCAAAAAATAGTCACATCAGTCCCTCTTAACACGTACGAAAAAACGCGAAAATACGTCCGCGCGTTACATAAAATATGGTGAACTGGGCTTTTGGCCTCATGGATTTTGCAGTACTCGTCTGCGGCTCGTAAACGCCTTCGCCTTCGGCTCGGACTAACTAGCCTTGACTCGTACTGCAAAATCCACACTCGGCCTAAAAAAGCCCACTTTACGCCCTTGGTACGCAATACAGGGTGATTCTAAAACAATACAACATTTTGGTACCACCGTGATCAGCGTGTTAAACTGAGTCCAGAGGAAATGGTCCGAAAAATTTTCCTCCACTTTTCAATTTCCCAGTCAGAAAAAGAAAATCCCCCGACCACGGCGCCAGGCGGAGAAGCACGTGAGGGAATGTGAGCGCGGCGGCGCCGCGTGGTGACGAGTGAGGGAAACCGTTGCTAAGGAGGCAAAAATTTTCAGACAAGAAACCGCTTTTATAGCACAGAACATGCTTCCTCTTGGTTCCATTGCGTGAGCGGTGATCAGAAATGTTTTGTGTGTACGACTGTCCAAGTCTCTACGCCCGGTTCTACTTTTTTTTAGCTAAAAAGAACGTAGGTCTAAAGCACCGTAGAGGAAGCGTAATTTGGAACATAGCACACGAGACAGCATGCTTGCCTTCACCGCAAGGGCGTAAGGTTTTAGAATGGAAGAAAAAGGCGTTTTAGCAGAATATCCTAACTTGATACCAGACTTTTCCACATCACAGAATATTCCATGACCTAATTCCTTTTCCTTCAATTCCAGATTTCCTCGATGGCCTGGGCATTCTGCGATCACAGTAAATTAAAAGCAGCAAAAAACTCTATTCTGATGTCAACTTTTAAGGCGTTCTTTAAAGGAAATTTGATAGAAATAAATGTCTAAGTATCAGTTGTTAATACTCAGTATCTGTTTATTATTAGAAAACTTATTGTACTTTAAATGGCTCCACGGTATAGTGGTGCGTTGTGCACATGCAAACGCAGGTGATCTGCGTAACAGTATCAGAAAATCTGCGGCGGAGGGACCCTGGAGCCTTTTCGGAAAAGTTCACCAGCTAAATGACGTTTTCGCGGCGGTGAATGGCTCTCTGGTGAAGTAGCGCGTTGCGCTCACGCGTACGCAGCTACTTCGTCTTACAGCATCGGAAAATCTGCGGCGGAGAGACCCTGTTCGTTTCCCAGAAAAGTTATCCACCTNTTTTTTTAGCTAAAAAGAACGTAGGTCTAAAGCACCGTAGAGGAAGCGTAATTTGGAACATAGCACACGAGACAGCATGCTTGCCTTCACCGCAAGGGCGTAAGGTTTTAGAATGGAAGAAAAAGGCGTTTTAGCAGAATATCCTAACTTGATACCAGACTTTTCCACATCACAGAATATTCCATGACCTAATTCCTTTTCCTTCAATTCCAGATTTCCTCGATGGCCTGGGCATTCTGCGATCACAGTAAATTAAAAGCAGCAAAAAACTCTATTCTGATGTCAACTTTTAAGGCGTTCTTTAAAGGAAATTTGATAGAAATAAATGTCTAAGTATCAGTTGTTAATACTCAGTATCTGTTTATTATTAGAAAACTTATTGTACTTTAAATGGCTCCACGGTATAGTGGTGCGTTGTGCACATGCAAACGCAGGTGATCTGCGTAACAGTATCAGAAAATCTGCGGCGGAGGGACCCTGGAGCCTTTTCGGAAAAGTTCACCAGCTAAATGACGTTTTCGCGGCGGTGAATGGCTCTCTGGTGAAGTAGCGCGTTGCGCTCACGCGTACGCAGCTACTTCGTCTTACAGCATCGGAAAATCTGCGGCGGAGGGACCCTGGAGCCTTTTTGGAAAAGTTCACCAGCTTAAATGACGTTTTCGCGGTGGCGAACGGCTCCCCGGCGAAGTGGCACATTGCGTTTACGCGTACGCGGCTACTCCGTCTTACAGCATCGGAAAATCTGCGGCGGGGGGACCATGCTCGTTTTCCGGAAAAGTTCTCCACCTCAACTGACGTTTGCGCAATCATTCTTTTGAAGGAGGGACTAGATGTTTATTACTGCGCGCACCAGTAATAAACCTCTGGCACTGGTGATAAGCACGGTGCCAGAAAGGACTACGTAAGCTACGAATAAACGTGTCTCAAGCGCGGATTTGAGCTACGCAGTGCTATAAGACTTTTTTCGAACAAAATAGCAGTGCATTGTTTTCGGCTTAACGCTCCGAAGGACCGCAACATTAAACAAACTATACGTCGTTGTCGTTATCTGTCGAACTGGTACGTTAACCTTTAACGTTTGTATTCTTAATTAGTAACAGAAGCTTATAAATTTTGAAGATATTTAGAAAATTCTATTTTTCTAAATTTATCATGTCCAGTACATCTGTATTTCACCGTCCACTTGATAGTCATCATAAATATACAAGTTTTATTACTGTCTTGTCTGAGTCTGATAATTTTGATGAACAGTTTTTGTCGTCTGATTTTTCGAGAATTTTTTTCAAGCCTGTGTTCACAACCAAGCCAACGTGTGAGTAAATTCAACAACTGAGAAACTTTTGCCGTTTGTATCAGGAGGAAATCAAATTCATGTAGAGTATGTATTTTAAAATAAAATTTTCGTTTATATTATTTGAGGTGCCTCGTTTAAGTTTGTGGCTGACAGCTAAAAAGATATAAGTCTACTTTTCGTGTTTTCGAGAAATAAGGTTTCAATGTTCAGATTTACATGTAAGATAGGTATAAACGAGAAAAGGCGCGATATAAAGCCTGAAAACCGCACTCATGGACATATTAATTGGGTATATCCTAGCTTTGAAGCAACTTTTCAATAAATCCCGACATTTTTACACTAAACGGCCTTTTTGAAGGTATGAAATCTATAGTTATATCGATTTTCACGAACAGTGGGCTTATTTTGGTTATCAGCAACAGAAATATATTATCGAGACCTTATTTATAAATGCAATAATGATATTTTCAGTGAATGCGAAAACAGGAATAGAGCGTTATTTTTATTAGACGTACACGAAGAAGAAATATTTTCAAAATTGAGTTTATATGAGGTAGTGAAGAATGTGACGGTAGAGGATGATTACTTTCTGACGGATTTTATTAATCAAGTAGCATCGAAAGCTTGGAAAGCGATGCCACCAAAGAACGCTCTTTCGCTCACTAACAAGGAAAGGTACCCAACCCGAACTCACCGATTTTGATGATTTTCATATATGTTGTAGAACATAAAAAAATAAGAGACACGTATTTTTTTTTATCGGCTAATATTCACTTTTAAGGGGTAAAAACCTCCCCTAAAGTTAACCCCCAAAAAGCGTTTATTTTAAATATCTCGGCTTAAAATTAATATTTTTCAATGATACAAATTGGAGGTTATTTCTTACAAAAAGAGCAAGTATTTCATGGTGATTTGAAGAGTAAGGGTAGCATCCCCTATTTTTTAGGGGTTGAAAA
>JAZHPH010000117.1:170824-216064 GCA_037356405.1 Nasonia oneida | reverse complement strand
ACATACATATATTATGTGAAAAAAATTGACGGCAGCGTTCATATTCTATAATAAAAAACACAGGGGTTTGCAGACTTTTGGACAATGAGCCATCCGAAAGATGTTTTCACCTGCAAATGCGAGAATTTAGATTTACATCGACAAAGGGCTCGGGCAGTACATTGAGCGGAGCATTAACAAGAAAGTGCCTAGGCGTAAGAACCACAGTATCAGTAGGCTCTGAGCTCAGTGGACAGAGCGGCCGAGATTTTTAGTATACTTCAATCTGAGCAGCGACTGTAGACATCTCCTCGAAGGTTAATGGCGTGTCTCCAATGACACGTTTTAAGTGATGCTTATACCTCGTCACTGTCGACTCCCACAATCCTCCAAAATGAGGAGATCTAGGAGGTATAAATGACCATACTATACCGTCCTTTGCCAAAGCAGCCTCCACCTCTTGTGAGACTGATGAAGCCCGCTGGAATAACTTGTCAATTTCTGTGGCTGCGCCCTTGAAGTTGGTGCCGTTGTTACTGAATACCATCTTACATAGTCCACGCCGAGCGGTGAATCTGCGAAAAGCTGCCAGAAAAGAAGCTGTGTACAATTCTGACACCACCTCAATGTGAATGGTCCGAACAACCATACATACAAAGCTCGCTATATATCCCTTTGTAAATTTAGCACCTCTGCCCCTGGAACAATATTGGAAATGGTCCAGCATAGTCCAGACCGGTGTATGCAAAAACTCGCTGAGGAGTGACTCGATATGACGGGAGCGGTGCCATCTGCTGCTGCACACTCTGAGCATAACGTAGCTTCTCACAGCATAGCGAATACATCAATAACAGCGACGATAGACTTCCTGTATAATTCTTAACCCACGTGAAATCCAATACGTTCTGTAGAGAGAGCTGAGCATCAGCTGGACACATCCGTGAAGAGTCCGACGATGAACCTCTTCAATCAACCTCTTGACTGTGACACTAGATGCTGGCAGGATAATCGAGTGCTTTTCGTCGTACTGCAGAAACGAATGCTACAAACGGCCTCCAACTCGGAGTAACCCCTGTGGACATATAAACGGCAGGAGTCACAGCAAGTGACTGCGAGATGACAACAGCTGGTTACTTCTGAGACACCGCGATTCCTCCTCGTAGTGCTGACTTTGCACATAACGGATCAGACCGACTTAGCAGATTTTTTGTTATTTGACCTTGAATTGACCTTCTCAAGGTCACCAAAGCAAACTTAAAATATCCTTTGTGACGTAATTGTTTCCGCTCTATCCGATTCCAAGGTCAAAAATAGAGGGTCCTATTTAAAAAAATCACAATTACCCTCAAATGACCCTGAAAATCGAGTTCAAGGTTATAGGTGTTTGTGTCATTCGATGGCCCCCTTTACCCCCTTCAACTTTTGTTAAGGTCATTTTTCGTTAAAATTAGTTTTTCCATGGTTGTTTGTCGTGGTCGGATTAAAATGAAACACCCTATATACATATAACTATTGTACTAATTGGGACAATTACATTAGATTATAAGTTAGTTTGTAAGTAATTTTTGTTATTAGACCAGACCTACGAACAGATGCTGAGTGCATCTCTGTAGGATGTCAGTTGGTCGGATATATTATAATATATTTGATATAACTGCATTTTCATTCTGGTAAATAAATAATAAATAATAATAATAATTTCAATGTACGCATGCATGCGCCTTCTTGGATTGTCGTACCTTCGCATCAACTTTTGCCAGGCCAAGTCAAAACTAGCACCTGTCAACGGGAGACCTTTTATTCTGAGCGCTGCTGGCCTCTCAATCGAATCTACTAGGTACTGCATCTTGAGAGCATTCGGCAAGCTGGCCTTATTTTTCACAATCGAGCTAAAAGATCCTTAAAAGACTCCCACTGTTCAGCTTTCCCGAAAAATGTTGGGATGTGACATTTTGGCATGTTTGAGAACTCAGACGAACCCGAAACGGACGGACCGGCTACTACTTGACTATCCCGCGCATCCGCGACAGGTGGACTCGCGGTAATTTCCAAATCCTCCAACGCCTACAGCACATCTGCTTTAGCCTCGACATGATTCGTCTTGACCTCAAAATACTCGTCCTTTTCAAAATAAGCCTCACCCTTGAAAGCCACCTTATTCGCTTGCAAAACTAACAATAAGTTTCTTTGAACATACTCGGACCAATATGTATCTAACAAATTTAATCGGGTGCGCATGTAAGGCAGAGTGCGAGCAGCAGCCCCTAATTTCGCAGTATTGCGTTTGAAATTGAGAATAAAGCCGCCTGTACGCCGCCGCTTAGCTAATTCCCCAGCCAGATCAGCCATTACTGTAAGGATCTAAACTCGCCGAAACACAATGAACAAAAGAAAAGAAATTCCCAACTGAGAATTACAGTTGCTGCTAAAGCAGCGAGAAAAAAACAAATGCTCAACTACCACCGAGCAGCCGATCTCGCTCGGCTCCGAAAACAATATGCGCGAAGAACTGCGCTATGTGCCGCGGACCCAGCGGCGCACGGCGACAAAAATGTCCGACTCGATTAGACAGCGCGCCGCGCAAACGAGAGAAGCGACGAGCGAGAGTGCCAGCGTCGGCTGCCGCGAGCGAGCGCCGGCCGTTCGAATTCACAGCTGTTCTGCCTGCGCGGGGAGCGGGAGGAGCGAGTAGCCGGCTCCCTGTGACGCACAGCTGCGAGAGTGAGCGTTCGAGCGAGAGAGAGAGGGTGAGAGAAAGAGTCGAAGAGCGAGCACCGCACTGCCGCTGCCTCAACGTAGCCTGTACGATGCCAAGTGAGCGAAAGCGAAACAGGGAGCGAGCGAGAGAGCGAGAGAGAGAGAAACCTTCTTACTGCCGGTGCCGTCGACTCCAGCGCTGACTTCCAGGACTGTGCGCGTCGTCCGAAGTTGGTGGGAAATATGCGTCGATGAGCGCCGGTGGGCGGGAAAAGCGGTCTCCAAAATGGCCGTCTTCTGCCGTTTCCCTCTCGTCGTGACCCAGGATGGCGATCTCGTGGCGTCCCTCCAAATCCAAATCCAAAACCGATGACCTCTAGCCTCTTGATCTCTCACCTCTAAACCTCTAAAAACTTCTAATCTTCTAAACATCTATATACAAAACCAACAAGCAATTTGGCATAATGCGACAAATTGCAAGAACGAATTCCAGGAAACTTCTGAATGCTCTCTGACCGTTACGACTTTTAACCAGTCGAAGGGCTGCCGAAGTATTTCGAGCACAACACTTTCACTACGAACAACACTTTTTTTTGCACACTGTTCACTAACTGCCACAATACTGCAGGCTCTGCTACCAATGACGCTACTTGGACACGAGTGCTCAATCATCATCCGAGTCTGAAAAAGCAAATTCGCCCCTTGTTGTGTACCGTGCTTTTTATAATCAGGGCATCAAGTTTTGCTGGAAAAAATTACTCCCTTGGGAGAAAGTCTTTTCCTCCCAAGGGAGTAGTTTTTTCCTCACCCTGCAGCCTATCCGATAGATGTGTGTATCTGTATAAATATTTTCAAAATTTTAAAAATTTTAATACACTATTGTTTCACATTGAAAAGTCCTTGAATTTCTCATTCATTTCATATGCATGATAAGTGGCCTATTTGTGCACTTATCATAAAAAGTACAGTGTGCAACAAGGGGGGAGTGGCTTTTTAGGCACGACCGCGACACGGAAGTACCTTATAGTTTCGTGTGCGAAAAATTTGTGAGATGCGATATCTCACGCAATTTTCGACCGATCGGGCTGAAATTTTAGGAGAAGACTCCTTTTGTAAAAGCTAAAAAAATATTTTTTTTTATCCCGATCCTCTACGTCGTTTTGAAATGCGGGCACAATATGTTCGATTTATAAGCGTATTTTTAATAAAAATTTTCCTGTGATGTGATTATCTCGGAAACACTTTAAATCAATCGGGCTAAAAATTTGTGTGCCAACTCCCCTCGTAATACTAAGCTGACAGATTTATTTTGGGCTTGATCCTGCACGTATACGCAGAATGCGGTCACCTCCAAAAATCGCTAAAAACGGTTTTTGAGCTCTAAGTCGAATTCTAAGCATTCTACCAAAAAAAGTTAAATTGAAAAGTTAAAGATCTTTGAAAAATACAACTTTTTTCTATTAACATCAAATCATGAAAATGCTTAGAACTCGAGTTTACAGCCCAAAATCGATTTTTTACAGCTAAAAAGCAATTATTTGCCATAAAACATTACGGACTTACGTTTTGCATGAAAATATTAAATATAAAAGTTGTAGACATTTTTAAAATACAACTTTTTTCTATTGACATCAAATCATGAAAATGCTTATAACTCGAGTTTACAGCCCAAAATCGATTTTTTACAGCTAAAAACCAGTTATTTGCCATAAAATATTACGGATTTACGTTTTACATGAAAATGTTAAACATAAAAGTTATAGACATGTTTAAAATACAACTTTTTACCGTGGCAAAAATTTTTTTAAATACTTTTTGACATACACAACCCTAAAAGCGATTTTTTGATACATAAATTCAATAATAACTTCGGTGTAACATGCCCCATCCAACCCAATTATTTTCAGAAATTTTCCTATATTATTAAAAGCTGAAAGTTATATTTTGGCCTTTATCTCATACATATATACAACATTAAACCATTTTTTTAATTAGATTATAAAAAATGCATAATTTAGGAAATACGTAATTAATTAAATCTTTTAAGCTGAATCAGTACAATTCACTTTCAAAATTCAAGTGTGTATACTGAACTAGAAAAACCTAAACTCAATAAAGAAAATTGCTTAGATTGAAGAAAAGGTCTAAGTAGCTTACTATATCCCTCTAAACTATGCTTAATACCTAAACAATCAATTTTCTAATATTCTAATTGAAATCCTACAAACGAAATATCATCCTTTTGTTTACTTCCTTTTGAAAACTGCGATACAAAAGTGTTATTGAAAGAAGTGTTATATGAAATTACAATAGAATAAAATTAAAATAAGATATATTTTAAGAATATCTACAAACAAAAATAAATAATTGATACAAATACAAATAAGTTACTAATTTTCCAGTAGTTTTGATGATAGTATTGATGACCGCCAGAAGAATACCAATCAAAACATTGACAACAATATAACTGTATAAGCACCGACAGGCATTACGCACGCGAAGCGTGAGCGTCAGCGGTCGTGCCTTATGCGCAAAACGCGGAGCGCGAGCGTCTTGCGTGCCTTGCATCGCTTCGCGATTAAATTTCAATTAGTTTTTTTAGTTTTTAGCAGTAAAAGAACTTTTTTTTTGGATTTATTCCACAAAATTTGATGTATTTTATAAGCAAAAAACTATTTAATGGTATAGACAGGTACATATCGTCAGTCTCTACGAAAAGTAGTACGGTTCAGATTTGCTACGAAGACTAGTACGGCTTAGATTTGCCGCAAAGACTAGTACACTTCAGATCTTTCCCACATGAAAAAATCTAATTGTTTTGGAGAAAAACAAATAGTTATTTTGGTTAAAACTAATAGATGTGCAATATTTTAAAAATGCAAAACAATTTCGAATTTTAAAAAGGTGTCATGAGATTTAAAATTACTTTTTTTCTTCTAATTAAAGTTTGCAATAAGAATTTTTTAAATTTCGAAATTTTTAAAAAATTTTTTGGCAACTTTAAAAATATTCCACTTCTATTATTTTTAACCAAAATAGCTATTTGTTTTTCTCCAAAACAATTAGATTTTTTCATGTGGGAAAAATCATTTGCAATATGTTTAGAGAAAATGGTTTTCTCTATCTGATGTTGTCCCTCGGTGGTGAAAGAATAATGATTTGTCTGTATCGGTCTTCCCGAGGCAGGTTTGTGTGGTGGGAATGGAGAGAAAAAACTTTAAAACATTTCTTCTTTTCTTCTTAACGTTTCGACAGACATGCCGTCCTTATCAGGAGACTGATGTGAAAAATTTTATTAAAAACTTGTTGGTGATTAATGATGTTTGTATAGTGTGTTACAAAAAGCTTACAATTATGGAGAAATTCGGTACAAAATTTGTCGAGAAGGCGCTGCCCCGCCGCGCAGCGGGGGGGGGGGGGGGGGCGTAGGTGAATAGTGTTTCTCTCTCAGCTATTCGACTCTAATTGGTTTTAAAGTTTTTTCTCTCCTTTCTCATCACACAAATCTGCCTCGGAAAGACCGATACAGACAAATCAATATTCTAAACATCATAACCGCACGAAAAAAATTATGTTGATTGGTCACGTGTCAAATTATATTTTATTTGAATTTCAAGTGATTTGACTACTTATTTTTTCGGTAATAAATCAAAAATTAAAAATAATGATTTTTTTGTGCATTGATTACGAGCGTAAAAAGGCCTTATTGCGCTTGAGATTTTAGAAAAAAGTAGATATTTTATGTTTTTTGCTAAGTTTATTGCGCAGTTTTCAAACCCCCATGGTTCTTAAGATATCAAGGTTTCAAATTTTTTTTGAAAATGTTTTGATCTCTAAAATAATGTAGTCAAAAGCTTCAAAATGCTTCAAAGTGATTCACCATAAAAAAGCTATCTGCTGCTAAAATTTTAAACGATTTCATCAAGCGGTTCTCAAATAAACAGCTAAAATGTAAAAACCGATTTTTCTCAAAACTTTTGCTTCCTCTAAACAATATTTTATTTATTGGACCTATAAATTGAGTTGAAGGAAGTGTCAATGAATTGGCAGCGGTTTTTTTTTAGCAAAATAATTATGATTGAAAATTAATTTGCATAATTTCTTAAAATTTTTGCTATGTGATTCTCATCTTTGTAAGTACAACAATACAAGAATATGTTATGAGATAATATAAATTACATAAGGTTATAATATAATATAATTTAATTTAATTTAAGGTTAATATATATTACATATGTTACATAAGGTTATCTTCAGCAATCAGTGCAATATACTATACTACGCCTCAAATATCTCTAGAACATATTAATTATGTGGAACTCTAATGGTAATAGAGTGAGAGCGATGTCCGCTAAGCGTCGCTGCCTTTTACGAAATGAATCACAGTTGCAGAGAGCCGAACGCACGGAGTAAGCATCTATCTACACAAAGATTCTGAGGAAAGAGGACTAGATTTTTTAAACTAGAAGTTGTCTAGTTGTCTTTATCAAGTTTTTCTTGCTTCGTTTACAAATGTGCATCAGTGTTTGTTTAAAAGGACAGAGGCACACGCAGCAGCAGAGTACGTCCGGTCGTCCGGCCTTGTGTAAACGTAAACATAGCCTGAAACAGTGGTGTGTCAGAGCTGCGTGGTGCGCACAAACTCTCGCGAATCTGTCTATTGTCCGTGATTACGCATGATTGTGTGTTTATCAGAGAACCTTTGCGCTACCGCTAGTGTACCGCTCGACAAAATTAATGTGTCTAATACTTAGGCGCCGAACACCTGCCAAGACTCGACGCAAGCACTCGCGTGGATCATCACGAACACGACGTGTGAATCTAGAGAGTAAATAGCAGCGTGCTCTACATCATCGAACATCTTGTGACATATCGGTGGACTAGAAACTGGGCACCCGCTAATTGCTTCAGGAGATGCAGGACTGCTACAACAAAGTCGAGCGAGATCGACACCGTGATCCACGGAAAATCTATAAGCTCGTCTTCAACTTCACGAGCTCTCACCGCTCGAGCTCGACGACGTCCCCCTACCCTGCAATGCCGACCTCCACGTCTATGGTTGTACGACTCCTACTTCAGCCTCCTCAACGACAACTAGACCTAAGACCTAAAATGAGTTGAAAATTAACAACAAGGTCTTCCTTCTTCTTCCATTACAGCGGTTTCAATCTTGACATGAGCGGGCTGCGACGCCACCTCGATCACAGCCCCCCCCCCCCCCCCCCCCCGAACTAAGACGATAGGACGGCAAGTGTGTATTAAGATAATATTTTTGAAAATTGTAACCTTTTTTTTAATAACCACTAGTCAGCTGATCTTAGTTGCCAACATTTTACCTTGTAAAAAGTGTCTTTTATATATATTAGCGGGGGTTCCCCCCTGCTTGCTTCGCTCGCCAACTCCCCAAGTGCAAATTTTGAGTGATAATCGAAATTTTCTATGTAATTTGAAAATGAAGCTATAATGTTGACAAAATTTTAAATATAATATATATTTATGTCAAAATTCAAGCTTACAACTATTATATAACATTTTTTAAATATTTCAAATTGTTTTTAAATTTATATCATTAACTTTAACTCAATCAGTATCTCCATCTGTAATCTTCATATTTGAATTACTTGTATCTTTATCCTGATATCGGACTCAGACCTCATTCTGATTTTTATTAGCTATTACGCCTAATAATATTTGTATCCGTCTTTATCGCTGTCTTTATCTCTGACTTCACCTTGATGTCTCTGAGTCTAATTTGATTTGAGTTTATTTATATTACTATTCTTATTCCTGACTCCATATTTTTCTCTGCCTCTATCACTGATCTCATCGCTGTCATTATCTGTATCACCATCTCTATTCTTTCGTTAATAATAATCTAAATTTATATTATTTTTATGTCTAACTCTATCCCGATCATCGATTTCTATCCTAAATTTTATTTATATCTATACTTTTATTAATCCTCTATATCTATTTTAAACTTTAACTATGTATCTAACTCTTTATTAGTATTTTACTTCTTCGTTCATCTCTCTGACTATCCATGAATAACTCTAAAATCTATCCCATTCTCTTTCTTTATCCTTCTCTTGTACTTTATATCTAAATTTCATATTTTACACTTATAATCTATACCAACTCTGTTCCTATCTTTATCGCTATCTCTACTTTTATCTCCGAGTCTTTCACGTATGCCATCGTTATCCCGAATTCTTATTGTATTTCTATCTTGAGCTTTTTATTTGATCCTTTCACTTTATCATCCCTATTTCTTTCTCTATCTTTCTATTCACCGATTGCATCTTCATTCTCGATTTTGTTTCTTTACCTATGTTGATCTCTGTCGCGATTTCTAATTCTGCTTGCTATACATTTTCAAACTAATTTGTCGCTCAAGGATAATCTATCGTTACCTTCATCTCTAGTTTAATTTCTAATGCCGTATCTATTGCATTTCCAATTGTCTCTCTGTCTTTCTTTAACTTATTATGTAGATCTACATTTTTATAATCTTTAGCGACTTACCTGTATCTCTATCTTGAACTTTGTCTATCTACTTCTGTATCAATCCTCTTTTTCATACGTATTTCTAATGTTATCGTTATTTCTGACTACATCGATATCCCTATACATTTATCTACGACTCTGGATCTATCACGAATTTCATCGTTATCCTGATTTCTATCTTTATCTCCTTATTCTCAGATTTCCCATCTATCTCCGATCTTCGTCATTACGTTTGTTTTTTAAGTTTTTGTCGGAATCGACATCTCTACCCATATTCGCGTCTTTACCCATATTCCCGTCCTTCCTTTTTCTTTATGGTGAATTCTACCTTCTTATCTTTAATATAATTTTAACATTTTTAGCTTGAACTTCATCTATATTGAAATCTATATTTTTATTATTTTGTTATCTTTTGAGACTTTTTCTCTATTACTGTCTCTATGTAAATTCCATTTTTCGTCTTTATTTCTTTATTTTCTATTTCGTTTTGACACCCGGTCCATTGCATCTATGTTTTTTAAAACTTTTTATGTGGATCTACACGAAGAATTTCTGATCGCAGCTGTACCTACAACGTCATTAGTATGGAAGCGCAATGCTCTTCGTAGAGAGGAACCGTAGCGCTTAGTGCCAGGTACAGCAGTTGCCCCTGTATATGGCAGCTACGGACATTGATGGCAGGGAACGCTGCAGCCCGTAAAGGGACGCTGCGGTCTAATAAAAGCCGATGCGTACATGTCGAGTCGCTGGCTGACACTAAGAAACGGACAGCACCGTTCCCTGAGACTGCGCTGCGTACCCTGTGAAACAGGAACTGCAGCCGTATCTTGAACATAAGAGATGCTCTGTCCTTGCTCAAAGACGGCTGATGTCAGACATTTTTCTCGTGTATATTTCTACCCTTTTAAAAACCCAGCGATAAAAATAGCACGACATATGTAGCTCTATCTTTATTGCTACCTAAACCTCTGATTGGTCTAATTTATCTCTATCCGTAACCTAAACTTTTACGCGCACCTTCGGAAGTATGGACGCCTTTTGTATTTCTTACTTTATAAGGACGTCTTTTGTATTTCATACTTTATCTCTATTACTCATCTCCATCTCTACTTTTATCTCTGAGTCTATTACGAAAGCCATCGATATCCCGAAATCTGATTGTTATTCTATCTCAAACTTTTAAACTGATTCTTTTTCTTGATCTCTAATTATTTTCTTTATAACCATCTTGATCCCGAATTGCATATCTATCTTTCTCTTCAGATTTCATCTCTATTTCCGATCTCTGTATCTGTCTTTCTAAAATGTTTCATTTAAATTGACAGCTCTACAAATTATTGCATTTTAATTGTTTGTATGTCTGTCGCGATCTCTACCTTTGCTAGTTTTCTATTTTTTTCTCTTGTTTAACCTTTGTCTATATCTTGAATTCTATTTTCATTTATTCATCCAACCCTATTCTATCTGCAAATTGCATACATGTTTCACAAAAATATTCTACAAGATGTCGATTCAAGCTACACTGAAAAATATAGGCGCGTCTGCTGACCTCTGCTGGTCACCGTAGGCTTTCTTCGCAGGGGGACTGATGTCCTTTCGTGTTGGGACGTATAGTGTCCCCTTGTGCATAATAGCGCTCCCACCGCCATGCCGCAGCTTGCAACCCATCTGGAAATGTTAGCGGGGCTGACACGCTAAAAGAGATGGCTCCTCTGTGGTTGCCACGATTGGCCCACATCGAAAATGTAATGGTGCCCCCACCTGGCCCGGCTCAAGGCCGCCGCGGGTGCGTACGATTTACCTCACTCGGGTAATGATAATATTAAACGCAGATGCATTCTGTCAGTCGTCTTGCGTAAGTGTGCGTCTGTTCAGTCTGTTAGCTGACATGGCACATGCGTACTGCGCGCTTAAGCCACGGCTGTCATGTGCTTCCATAAGCCCGAAATCTAATCTGACATACGCATGTTTAGTTAACTAATTTTGCTGTGTAAAGTGTATAATTTATCGATGTACCGTTTATTTATGGGTAATATAACGTGGTTAATGCGTTATTTGTTGCGTATGTAAAATTCAACTTAAGTTATTTGCAATTTAAAAATATCAATAACTACCGGCCAGCCAAGTTAATTTTCGGCTATCGTGTCAGCGTCCCATTACATGCCACAGTGGTGCCACTGTGGCAGCCATGCTCAGCCCCTAGGTAGCAGTAGGGCAACCACTGCTGGCCCACGGCAGCGCCACCTTCTATTTCCAGTCGGGAAATAGAACCTCAAATTTCAACACAAGTCGTTTATGAGAGTAGTGCGGTCCACAAGCGAGCATGTGCTTTACCGAGAAGGGGCACCAGGGGCTCGATTGAAGTAAACAATGTATCGCAAATATATCGAAAAACAACAAACGATTGTCTACTTTTAGCGTTGTACAAGCCTATTTTCTGCGAGTATTCTTTTGTTTCGCGAGATATCGCTAAGTTCAATCGGACCCCTGAGCCCGAAACCTGTCGCGTCGCACAGGTCCATAAGCAGGCCATCCTGGTGAGCCTATCTTTTTTCAGTGTAGAGTAAATTCGAAAGAGTAGGTGAGATAGAGGGGGAAATTAAGGGGGGGAATTCTTGAACCAGCGGCGGCGGCGAAACTTTTTTTATAATATAGAGAGACACATGATATATGTATACACATGGATAAATAAAGATTATTTTAGGATTGGGTCAGATGAAAGGGATGCTGCAAATAATTATTTTTGTAGATATGCTGTTTTTTTAAAGCCATCTATTTGAGAATATAAAATAACGAATGCTTTATGCATTCATGCGTATCATAAGATGTAATCAGTAGATTTCATCAAATAAAAAGGGATGCTGCGATTAAATATTTGTGCGATATGATCTTTCTAAGATGATAATCAGTAAATTTGGTCAAGATTAAAAGGATGCTGCGAATGATTTTTTGTGCAAATAAGATCTTTCTTTCAAAGCTATCTGTTTGTGAATATGAAATGACTAATGCTGAATGCATTTATGCAAATCATAAGATGTTATATGCAGATTTGGTCGAGATAAATGAAATGCTGCAAATAATTATTTATGCAGATATGCTCTTTTTTTAAAGATGTAGTAATATCTGTTAGTGAATTTGAAATGCCAAATGCCGTATGTATTTATGCATATTACACGATGTAATCTGCAGATTTTGTCGAGATAATTGGAATGCTTCAAATAGTTATTTGTGCAGGACGCCTTCGGCGCCTTCAACTTGGACTCGTGCTGAACACCTCACCAACGCTTGACATAGCTTATTTCTCTCCTTGTTGCACAATGTAGTAATTTTCAATAACACAATGTACTAAACTTGTGACGAATACGGCAGCGCGTATATTGCACATCGCGCCAATAGTTCGCCACCCGACCACTAGGTGGATACGAGAAACTCACAATATGACCGGACTCCGAGAGAGTACTAATAGGGGCGAACCGCTCGAGATCGGCGCGCATCGATCACGGCTTTTGTTGTCTTGACTTACACTCGTAAGTCTTAAGTGATCCTTCGCCTTCGACTGGCAGAGTGCAACCTCCAGTCTCGGGTTAAGGGGTGCGACCGTTAGCTCCTAGGGACATACTCGAGTTGGCCGTCGGCTAAGTAATTTCCTGCTTAACCGATTACCGATACCATACCGTCTTTACCGACCCGAAAGGGGTATTAACCGACGACGGCCAGCTCCGGTAGAAGAATCACAATCCGTACATAATAAACATTTGTATTATTATATTCTACCATTAGTAATAATTAAGTAACGGTATCTAAGTAGCAATCCTCTTTCAGAGATCCGATCGATCACGTCGAGACCGACATTACCGGCTGAACACGTCACCTGTGTATTTGCATTACTTATCTTTACAATATATTCAAACCTTTAATTATTAAACTGAATTGTGTTTCTCACTCAAACTCCTATATCATTCTACCGGGAAACGGTATAGTCGTCCGAGTGCTTCACAGCTGTGGGGTGCAACTCGCGTGTGGAGTACGCCGCACTATCGGCCACCTTTTAGTACGGCTTACCCACACCGTTACAAACTGTTACAGATTATTACAGTTAAGGAAAAATGTACTTAAGAAAAGCATATACTTTATAAAATTGAAATATTGCCCCAGTGTCTCAGTACTGGTCCCTGGTCGCTTATTGGTACTTGTGGAGACATATAAATAATAATAAATAATAGGTTTTTAACAAAATTCATATTTTTTGTTTTTCCCAGCATATCTATAATTTTTGACGCAATATCATTTTTGGCGAAATGTCCCATTGGTAAAATGTCGCCTGGTAAAGTGTCGCCCTGTCGAAAATATCAAGGTTGATACTACCTTGATTGAACCTTGATTTCAACCTTGATATCAATCTTGATTTCATCTTGATCGAAACGAATATCAAACGTGAATTGCAGGTTCGGCAGGATAAATGTTGATAATGCATAAGTAAAGGCATCGATTTTAAAATTCATATTCTATACGAACAACAATTTAAGAACAAAAATTGAAAATAGCTGATCCAAAATGGCCGACCACGGCATGCGTTTTTGTACTATATGGCTCTACAAATTTGTTTCTTATCGTATTTTTGCCATCACTAAACCAAAATTTGACAATGAAAATTCAAAATGGCCGACCACTGCATGCGTTTTTGTACTATATGGCTCTGAAAATTTGTTTCTTGTCGTATTTTTCTTAATGTTAAAGTACATAGAAATAATCGACAAAGCACATCAGTCCTGGGGTTTTTACGGTTGCTAAACAAGAATCTGATATCAGATTTGCAAAATAATTTATTTAAACAATGCTGTTTATGCAAATTATTGCAAAATTAAGAATTTAACCAACACTAGTGTTATTCTAGAAAATTAATTTACTTAAACTACACCTCGCACATCGAAGGAAGGCCAGAAAAGCAAGGAATAAATCTAAACCCAATTACTCTGTGCTCTCCAAATTTAATAATTTATTTAAACTACACCTCGGCACATCAAATGTTTCCTTACTTCGATGTACAGAGGTGTAGCTTAAATAAATTATTAAATTCTGAGAGCGTTGGGTAATTAGATTAATAATAGGCACATTAGTCTAGACTACAGATATACTTAAACTGCGTTCCTCATGAAACTAGCGGGTAAGAGTTTATACGGCCCATAAGCGCTGCCAATATACGAGTAAATTATGCTCTTAATATTGTTACATCTATGAAAATCTATCACGTTTACGTATTATCGCGAGTTTCAAACGCCACCTCCAATTTCACTCGCCACCCTTCAATATACGGAATATATTTTTATTTCAGTTATTTTTAAAATACTATCATTGTTGTCGTTCGCCTCCCTTTGATATGCTGGCATATTTCGTTAAGTAATATATTTTTGCCTTAAACATTTGCGGCGAGTGGAGTAGGCTGGTGCGGAAACTTTTGTTTTAAGCGATGGCTTGCTCTCGCCCGGCTCTCTTTTATGTTCTTTTTATTCAAAAAAATATATTTTTTGTATAGAACTCGTGGCTCGAGGTGAAAATGGGTTTTAAATCAAGATAACGATCCTGCCTTCGCATGCCATCCTCCGATGAGCTGGAGTATTCTCCCATGAAAATTCGTGGCGCGTGGGGTAGGTGAGTTTAAGAGCTTTCATTTAGAGGCTACCCTTACTCTCGCTTGCCACCCTTCGATGTCCCGGGGTATATATTTGATAACTATTCTTACATAAACAATTGCGGGACCCGGGGTAACTAGGTTTAAGGGCTCTAGTTTTAGATGAGGGAAAGTGGGGTAGATTGGTTTACACATTTTGGTTTTGAATTTATTCCTCGCTCAGCTCGCCTTCCTTCGATGTGCCGAGGTGTAGCATAAATAAATTATTAAACATGGAGAGTATGGGGTAAGTGGGTTTAAAAGTTTTGGGTTTAGGTTTATTTCTAGCTTTGCTTGACTTCCTTCGATGTGCCTACGTGTTTTTAAAAAAAATTATTGTACTCGGGGAACGTGGGGTAATTGGGTTTACACATTTAGGTTATATATTTATTCCTCGTTTGGTTTGCCTTCCTTCGATGTGCCGAGGTGTAGTTTTAATGAATGATTTTACTTGAGGAACGTGGGGTAGAGTGGTTTAAGCATTTTGGTTTTGGATTTATTCTTCGCCCAGCTCGCCTTCCTTTGATGTGTCAACGTAGAATGTCTTTTTTTAAAAAAAGGGCGTGTGGAGAACGTTAGTTGAACAATTTTGGCCTTACATTTTATTCTCGCCTCTCTCCGATGTGCCAATACAGTTTTAAAATAAAAAATCTATTAATATGAATTAATTAATATTTTTTAGCCACAAAACGGAATTTCGATATCAGATTCGTGCTTGGCAACCCCAAAAACGGTATATATTTAATCTTCTTTGTGAATCGTATTTAAAAGAGTGAATTCCGCCATAATTTATGTAAAAACAGTTGTTTAAACAAATAATTTTGCAAATCTGATATCAGATTCGTGATCAGCGCCCTTTAAAACCCCCAGAATAACACTTGTGTTCGTTAAATCTTTTATTTTGCAATAATTTTCATAAACAGCATTTTTTTTTTTTCATAAACACCATATGAAGGTTCAATCAAGGTAGTATCAACCTTGATATTTTTGGTCACTTAGTGAAATGTCTCTTTGATTAAATGTCGCTTTCGCGAAATGTCGCATTGGCAAAACGTTGCCTTAGTAAAATGTCTTTAGGTGAAATATCCTAGGGTGAAATGTCGTATTTTTTGTAAGGTAATTTTTATGCTGATCGCTGTCACAAATTTTTAAAATCACGGCTATTTTTTTGCGTAAGCCTGGTGTATAGAAATGCTTGCATAGCATTTTATTCAGTTTTCACCCTCCCCCCTATATGCCCATATATAATACGTATTTCTCTTTCTAAATTCTAGTACGCTTATTGGTATTATGATTTTCGAACGCTCCTTAGCTTTTATATATAATGTATAATTAATTAGTTAATATCGCTTTACAGTTTTTTCGTCGTTTTTCATCAAATCATCGATTAACATACGTGTTGGAGAATCTCGCGTTTAATTTTCCTCTACGTTTTTATAAATATTTACAAGTTCTCGGCTTAGGCTTTGTTGGAAAATAGTGGAGATTATAATCTCTGATTACTGCTATAATTCGAGATAAAAATATTTAATGAAAATTCTATAAAATTTTATTGATTAAAATGCTATGATTTAATTATCTTACCGCTTCGGAAGGTTAGAGCAGAATGAGCACAGAAACCTATTGTTTATGCTTTTTATACATATTTCGAGTGAATTTAGTAGTAGGTAAGCTATGCGGGTACCAGTTCATGCGGGTACCAGCTCATGCGGGTCCCAGCTCATACGGGTCCCAGCTCAACCCCACTCTTTGCGGCAACCAGCTCACTCCCTCTCCGAGCGTCTACCAGCTGACCCAGGGTACCCCCCCCCCAGCCGCATAATAAAGAGCGCGAACTCGCGTTAAAGTGTCATTTCATGTCGAGCATCATCATGAGAGTGGGCGAGAAGAGAAGCGAAAACGCACGAGGTAGCTATACAGTCGAAGCCAGCCAGCAAACAGCTACGAAAGAGAGGCCTCCCGTTAAAGAGTCTGAGTAAGCGCGACGCTGATCGAGGCCTGAACAAAATATTACAATCAGTCCTTCTAAGGACTACAAGTTTATAAAATGTAGTAATGAAATACTTGAGAGAGAGAGAGAGAGAGAGAGAGAGAGAGAGAGAGAGAGAGAGAGAAAGAGAGAGAATGAAACAGTTCTTTTCCATAATCGCGGCGCCGCGATTTTTACCGCGAGAATCTTTAGATAATATTTGAAAAAAAACAGTCCTTTTAAGGACTACAAATCTATCTTAACGTAAGACAGAGACTATTTTTTTAACCATCTGCGTGACCTTGAAAATGTTTGAAGAAGAATATGTTGGTAGTGCGAGGCCGTGGATATGAAATCCCACAAAACCTAAGAAACTTCCAACGAATTCTCTCAGACCTCCTTCTCGCCAAGTAAAAGAGAAAGAGTCGCGGCTACAGATATATGCTCACTGTCATAGACACGTTTTCAAAATTCGCTTGGACTATTCCCGTGAGGAGAAAAACCGGCGAAGACGTAGCAGCTACTATGAAAAGCATACTGCTGGAAGGTCGAATGCCTAAAAACTTGCTTACGGATCGTGGCAAAGAATTTTATAACTCCACCTTTCGGAATCTCATGGAGCAGTACGAGATTAATCTTTACTCAACGTATAGTAATCTCAAGGCTGCGATCTGCGAACGCTTCAATCGTACGTACTATCACTCGAGTCAGACGCACGAAGCCGGTGACTTATGAACTAAGAGACTTTCGCGATGAGCCTATCGCTGGCTGCTTTTACGCTTAACTCTCGCAGACGACCCATCCGAGGTATTCGTAAAGTGGCTTGGATTTGACAACACTCACAATACGTGGATCGACAAATCTCAGTCAGTGTACAAAATATTTTGTTCCTCGTTATTTCTCTTTGTATTTATCGTAAAAACAACACATAGTTTATTCACAATAAATACATATATATGTTTAAAGAAAAGAAAATTCAAGGCTTCCGTTATGCTTCTTAGTGACGAATAGCCTGTAGGTATTAGCTGCAGCTGTCAGTATGTAGAAGTATTCCTCCTCCTCCTCGAAGGCTACGGAGAAACGTTGTGGTAGAAGAAGCTGAGATGAGTCGTTCAAACGAGCCACAGCTTGCGTTCCTGACTCGGTGCTGATGAGATGGAGCTCTGTATCCATGTACGTTACACCTTCCTCCAAGTCGGCTATCGTCTTGTCGGCGAGCATGTTGAATGTTCCGCGAGCTAATGATTCAGAGTAGGCAGATGCCTGGCTTATATTAACAGCTCGCCCCTCTCTCCAAATATTTTGTTTGTTCCTCGTGACTACGTTATTTTTTGTCGTTAAAACGACATTTTTTTTCAATTTTATTTCAAACAATATTATTATTATTACAATGTTCAGGGAGAAGAGGAGAATGCAATGTTGCTGCTGCCTGGGTTCTTGGTTAGGAATAGCTTGGAGCTGCTAGCTTCTTCCGCCGTTCTGTTGAAGAACTCCTGATCCTTGTCGAAAGCCAAGGCGAAGCGTTGGGGTAGAAACGCCTGCACAGCATCGTCGAGCTCTGCCACTATTTTCCTTCCAAATCTGGTGTTGACCATCCTGAGCTTGGTGACCTTGTAGACTCGGCCTTCCTCGAGCTCGGCGATCTTCTTAGCCGGGAGCCGGGAGAAACTCCTTAGTCTTGGCGACTTCGTTCAGCTTTTGTAGATCCATTTTACTACTGCTGCTGCTGTTGATCTTTCTTACTTGCTGGTATATGTAGCTTACTGCTGCTGCTAGTGCTGCGAGGCGAATGAATTCTCACCGACGACGGCTCGACTTATATTCGCTCCATCGCTCCCCTCCACTCGCGAGTCCCCCTCCAATCGCGCTCTCTTCCTGGCACCCTCTACCTCGTCAGAAGTCGCTCTTTTGCGAGCATTTTCGGGGATTTTGTAATGACCCCAAGGAAGCGTATCGGTGTTTTCCCCTTCGAGCAAATATCGCTTGTCGTCGTTGGGACTTAGAGCCACCTTGCTCTCTTTCTCAGACCTGAGAATATAAAGTCGCGAGCGAATATTACACTGCTCTCTCGAGATCGTAGGCATTGTACGTAGTCCTCGTAGGTGAGCGTCTTCTTCACCACAGCACTCTTCACGCCTTTAGCCTTCTTGATGGACATCTGCTGACCTTGAATCCGAACGGCATACATCTTGCTGCGCAAGCCGACGAATCCTGTCATGATATTCCCGTTGCATTCGTCCTTCATGAGGCCGATGATCTTCTTATTGGCGCGCTGCATCTCGAACGGATTGTCTTGCGGATAGTCCGACGTGTCGAACTCGTGGAGATCCTCCTTCATGATTTCGTAGACGTCGCGGCCACCGATCTCGTACACCAAGCTATCTGTATCGGTATAGAGCAGCTTGCAGTTGTCGCCGAATCGACTCCTCATGTAGTCGTAGTGGAATCTGTACACGAGCGACTTGGAGAGATCGAGAACGCTGAGTCCCACGTAGATTGGCTTGGTGATGCTGATCTCGGTGCGAGCCAGTTGAATCGCTACGAGATTCTCGTCGAACACGGAGCAGCTGTGGAAATTCGGCTTGGCTATGAGAGCCTCAGCGCCGTAGCGACCTTCCCACTTATTCACGAGCTTCACATCGACGCGCTTCCGCTCGTTTTCCATCGTTTTGCCGTAGACCGCGTTATTCATGAGTTTGAACAAACTCTTCTCGAACTCGTTCTCGGCTCTCTTGCGCATCTCGCTGTTGAGATCGATGTAGTCCTTGAGCCATGCCTTCTGATTGAAACTCAGAGCTCTGTGAATTTTCTTCAAGTGGAGACCATGCTTCAGCGCCTGCTTGAGACTTCTGTAGTGAATGACGTAACGCTCTTTGTCGTAGAGCGTAGTCATCAGCTTCTCTTGCTTCGACTCTGGCGCTACCCTGTGCTCCGGACACAATGGCAAATTCTTGTAAGAGTCGTGGAGTTCCTCCAGGTATTCCAGATCCACGTCGAGGATGTCGCCGATGGGACTGTCGTCGGTCACGTCGTAGAAACTCGCGTTCTCGATGTCCTCGATCCACTTGAAGCCGGAGCAAGGCAGGGATTGCGTCATGGCCCACCCGTAGAGGTTATGAACGTCAAAGTACATCAAGTACTTGGACTCCTTTGTCGGATCGTAGTTCTCGGCCATATACTTATTGTTAGCCTCTGCGTAGCGATTACAACACTGACTCACACCTTCGCGAATGCCTCGCTCGATAAAGAGTAGCATCTCGATATCGGTGAGCAGTTCGAGTTCTACGCCCGTAAACTTGAGCATCGCGTCCCACGAGAGACCGGGTGTCGTGTAGTAGTGAGCCGCATCCAGACCGTAAGCCTTCATGCAGTTGTCTCGAAAATTCTCAAAGATCTTGGTGAGTAGTAGCACACCAGTCTTGAGATATAGATCCGAGTACTCGCCAAGCGTCCGAATGTCGAAAGCCTGCCATACCGCCTTCGCGTGCTCGTAGTCGTCACTGGAGATGTCGCTGTCAGTCAGGCGGCTGTGAAATTCCGACTGAGCTGGCAGACAAGTCTCGTAGTAATAGAGTCGATGAATCGAAAGTTCACCTCGCTCTTTCCCATGTATTTGCTGAAAGAGATGTAACGCTCTTTTGTCTGCGGCAACAGCACGATACGGCCCGGAAAGGTGTTGGAGATCTCCCTGATGAAGAGATGAGAGTCGTAGCCGCCCAAGTTGTGAAAAATAACTGGAATCGTCCGCGAGTCCTTGTAATTTATATTGCAGCCAGTGTGACCGCGATTATTATTATTATTATTATTACTATGAAGGGGGGACCACCAAGATCCCTGGCACTTAGGCTGTAAACCCATTGTACCACCCTTCGTCATGGCATCCCCTACGCAGGTAAGCCTGCCCTTCTCCAGACGGTCAATATGGCTCCCGCGTCGAGTGCCCTAATCTCTTCGTACGTGGGGAAAGGCTCCCCCAAGCACTGATGTCTGAGCTGTGCAAATTTTGGGCACACGGTCAGTACATGGGTAGGCGTTTCTTCCGCGCCCTCGCACCACCTGCATATACACGTAGCCTCCTTTCCCATCTTCAGACCGTGATACCTAAAGCGGATGTGCCCGGTCACTATCTGTGTCAGGAGTCGGGAGTTATTTCTATGTCTAGAAAAACTCCCACCATTACCCTTTCCAGCTGCTCCGCAATGCTCCTACTCTGCCGCAATGTGCTTCGTGCAGTATATCGGCGGACTCAGCAAAATACTGCAAAATGCTCGGCAGCAAAACACAGCAAAATACAGAGAAAAGACTTAGCAAAATACAGCAAAATGCTCGGCATTTTCATCGCTAAAGCGACTTGGTATTATGCCGATTTCTTTAGCGATAAATTCGCCTTTGAAAAACTGAAAGCCTTGGAAGTCAATAATAAGCTCCATTTTCTGCGAGTATCTACTCGATTTTCTTCTCTCTCGAGAAGTTGAGAATAGTTTGACTTTTTCGCGCCGCCGCTCCGACTTTTATACATTAAATTTAAAAAATGGCGAACAGTCCAACGATTGGTGGGGGTAATTATTCTATGATCCACAAACCATGAGTGGGAGGGGAAAGCGGCAGCACCGGCACCTTCCGCGACTCCTTCTCTTTTACTTGGCGAGAAGGAGGTCTGAGAGAGTTCGTTGGAAGTTTCTTAGGTCTCGTGGGATTTCGTATCCAAGGCCGTGTATTACCAACATATTCTTCTTCAAACATTTTCAAGGTCACGCAGATGGTTACAAAAATAGTCACTGTTTTACGTTAAGATAGCTTTGTAGTCCTTAAAAGGACTGATTTTTTTTTCAAATATTATAGAGACTCTATGAAGAGGATCACGACGAGGACGCCGATGAGTCAGTCTGTGGCGGTGACTCTACTCTTGGCGTACCGAGCCAAGAGGCCGCTAGGAACGGTGAATGAGGCCTTTCGACCTCCACTGACGCCTCCCGTTATCGTCTGGGCATGTCTGCGAAGAATGAGCTCTCTCTCGAGCTCGCGCAGATACTTATACTTTAAGGTGGTGGTGGTGGTGGGGGCATATAGTCGTATTCTACGTTGTGAGAATTTAGTGGCCCTGAAAAGGGCCGATTGTTTCCTACTGGAAAAAACTCTGGTCGATGAGATCCCAGAATTTTCTAACTCGACTCGAGTTTGGCGAGGCTCGATATCGAGCTAGCAGAGCAGCAGCTTCCGAGTAAATTCTCACAATTTTCACAATCATCGCGAGTTTAAGACTAGCAAGCTCTTGGCGTTCCTTTCGCTCTCTGATGCTCAATCGTCTTGGACAGCACATGTTGGCAGTCAAAAAGCGAATGACAGTATATAGCTGTCATCGCTGAATATAAGTGTATGCTCGTAGAAGAGTGGAGGGGAGTAATAGAATATTCTACGTTAAATATTTTTGGTGGCCCTGAAAAGGGCCGATTTGCTTTTTTACTGCTGCTGCTAACTGTCGTCGTCGTCGTCGTCCTCGTTCATGTCGAGATAGAAAGTTTGAAAGTGGTACAACACCTCAAACATTTCCTCACGATCACGAATGTCGTCTCGTTCAATGTGAGCGAGCGCTTCCAAATGAACTTGCATCATCGCTAAGATGCAGATCATTTGAAATTCTCGCTTGATCTCACTCGTCGATCTTTCGACTGCGCTTATGCCTCGTGGACAGCACATCTCCAACGTTGACGATCGAATGAGCCTTATTTTTCTAGAGCCATTCTTAACTATCTAGAGAGAGAGGGAGAGGAGAAGGGGAAACAGGTCGATCGTAGAGCGACCTCCACAGGGTAACGATGCTCCCGCGCCTACTGACTACCAACTCCGCCGCTACTTGCTACTGCTGCTGCTGCTGCTGCTGTTGATGCTTCTGCCATGACGAACGATGAATGACTGATAGCGCTCGTCAAAGCGCGCTCTGTCTGATGCCTTCGCGCGCATCTGTCCGACTCAATAGCGCGCGCTGAGGAGTGGGGGTACGGGCGCTCTTTCGCGTGCTGTTGAGAGAGAAAGCGTTCTCGCTGTAAGAAATCTTTACCGCGCGCGCATCTTTGCCAATAGCGCGCGCGCGGTAAAGATTCTCGAACGTTCTGTAAGAAATTTTTACTGCGGCGCGTGCATCTTTGCGCGCTCTTTCAGTGCTCGGCAAAGATTCTCGCTGCTGCTATATATCGCGCTATCGTTAGTTGAAAAGAATTGAACGATAGAGCATAGTATAACACATGATGTTATAGTCCTGAAAAGGACTGTTTGAAAAATTATGAGACGTCGAGTCTCACTCATTACAGCTTCTCTTACAAACTCTCGTTCACGTGCGAGCTGATGAGAGAGAGAGAGAGAGAGAGGAATCTGCTACCGCCGTTGACTGCTCGCTAGAGATAGTGTCTCCTGTCGAAGTGTGCGCTCTCAAGAAAGCTAATTCTTACAGTTTGTTTTACGTTTGAATTATATTTCTAGTCTTGAAAAGGACTGATGGAAATTTCATGCGACCTTGGGTCGATGAGACGCATTGCGCTGGTAAGAGCCGACCGCTTCGCATCTCCACCTGCGATGATTTTCTCTCTCTCTCTCTCTCTCTCTCTCTCTCTCTCTCTCTCTCTCTCTCTCTGGGACTTACCCCTGCCTCGCTGGGACAGCAGGAGAATAGACAACAAAGCCTGAACGCACCTGTCGGGCGGGTCACCGACTCACAGGCGCCCACTTCGCTCACTTCAGCGTCGACTGACGACCCATCTGCACACTGCGAATATACAGAAGATTCGAGCAAAGGATGCGCCACTGGGAGACACCAGCCTTCTAGGTGTCTCTAATATTTTAATCCCTGTGAGCACGATGGAGCTTTTCTTCCAGCGGTTTGACATGCTCCAGGATCAGCTTGATGGGCTAAAGGCTCCCGTGAGCAGGGGTTCGGTGCCACGTGGCGTCTTCTTCGCCCTGGCAGAGGGAGGTGCCAAAGTCGGCACGGAGGAATTGAATACCCGTATCTCTGCTCTCGAGACCCAGTTAGCAGATAACATCTGTGCGTCTAATAAACTGCTCGACGCTAACAGGCTGCTCCTGGACGAAAATAGTACTCTTAGGAACGAGTTGCAACAAACGCAACAATTACTCAAAAAGCTTCATCGTGCTCGCCAGAACTTTGACACGAACTCGATGCCGGTTTCGGACTGCGGTCCGATGGTAGCTTCGAGTCCTAATATTATTACCGAGCGTGAAGCCACCAAGGTAGCGGGAATATGAAAATGCTCCTCTCCTCGGATGGCACGTGCTGGCGACGGCGCGGGGTCGGGGGGTAGTGGTGCTGAGGCGTGCGAGGTCATAATTAATGGACTGATACAAGATGGTAATAATTTCAACGAGAAAATCTTGGAGGTATCTGCCTTTGCACTGCTCAGCACCGTCCTTCCCGCCCTGCACAAGAGCTACATCGCCAGCACTCGTGTACTGCGCGTGCGTAGACCAGACAGGGAAAGGATCGGCGACGCCTCTAGGTGTGCCCCATCGTTCGTGGTCGAGCTTGCGAGCCCGGGCTTGGTCAGGGAAATTATGCGAGCGAAAAGTGCACTTGCTAACAATTACCTGACCACAAACGACATCAAGCCCGGTATTCTAGACCAGGAGGCTGCTGCCTGCTTGACCGAACATAAAGTTTTTATAATGAAATGTTGTCCCAGGAAAAATTCTTGTTGTTCAAAAACTTGAGGCCCATTGCACAGGGACTGGGCTTCAAATATGTCTGGCATGCGGGTGGCAGGTTCCTGGCCAGGCGTAGGGGGGCGAGCGAGCGCACGTGTTTGCATCTGCTACCGATTTGCAGGCCATTCTCACGGCGTGCCAGGCCGGCTCAAAACAACTTCGACGAACGCACGCATGACTGTAACTGATAAGGACGAAAACACTGACACTGCCTCAAGCAACGGACATGAGTCGGACCTGGCAAGTATATCGGATGCACCTTTGCCAGCATTGTCGCCATCATTGTCGACTGTATCATCTGCATTAACATCCATACAGTCGTCATCATCATCATCATCATCAACATCCGCGCCCTCTACTTGACTGGCGAGGCCCCTTGACAATGCGCCGGGTGCTGGGTGTGGCTTGAGGGCGGGCTTTCTCAATGTGAACTCGCTCAGGGCTCGCATTGGGATCGTCCGCAATTTTCTGGCAGAGCGCCCCTCATATGACATCTTTGGTTTCACGGAGACATGGCTGGCTCCGATTGTGGATGACAGCCTGGTTAACATCAGGGGATATTCCATCATTAGGCAGGACCGAAATGTAAACAGAGGTGGCGTCGCCTTATTTGTACGCAATGGTTTAAAAATTAAAAAACTTGTTTCTTCCGACACTATGGGTCTAGGAAAACCTGGAATCCCAGAATATCTTTTTTGCAGCGTACAAAGGGGCGACGCACCTCCGGTGCTTCTCGGCGTCATTTACAGGCCCCCGAAAATTCCGATGCAAAAGGACTCAGACCTCTTTGATGTAAGATCATAATGGGTGATCTGAACTCACAATCAGACCTACTGTCTGACTCAGACGACGCTGCTACTATCATACCTCATCGTCTCACACATGGATTGACCTTATCACGACCGACGAAAACGACACAATCCTGGACTCTGGGAATGAGTGGCTGCCTAGTTTCGACAAGCATTGTGTCATAGATGCCTCGCTAGACATCTACGCTCCGACTCCCGTGAGTGACACTTTCTCTTACCGTGATTACAAACGCATAAACACATCTAGTCTTGTCGACCTCCTGTCTTGTTGTGACTGGACAGCCATGAATTCCATCGAAACCGATCTGGAGGGCGCCTTATCCGTTCTTAATAATAATTTAAAATTAGCAATTGACGAATTGGCACCTTTGAAAACGGTTTGCCCACGTAAGAAATATGCTCCCTGGTTTGGATCAGAGCTGAGGCTCCTCATCGATAAACGCAATGCTACACTCAGACGCTATGAGCGCACGGGGAGAGCGGAGCTTTTCGATGAGGTTCTTCGACTCACCAACGAGGTCGACTTGCGTTCTGCTCTAGAGCATGAATCCTTCCTTCGCCAACAACTATCAGACGCTCTTGATGAAAACAGAAATATATGGAAGGTAATGCGTCATCTCGGCCTCCTGCCTGGGCGTAAGGAGGAGGAGTTTTTCGGTTTCACGTCGGGGGAGCTGAATGAGCACTTCGCGGGAGTATCGGTTTCACCCCTCGAAAATATAGATAACGCAATGGACACTATCTTACTTGGAAGCGAGGAGGGCTTTACTTTTAGCCCTGTTAGTATGAGTGACGTCGTCCTTGCTATATCTCATTTTTCCTCGCAAGCGAGGGGTGTCGATGGTATTCCGTGTGGGGTGGTCGTCAAGGCCCTCCCAATTATTAGCGAATTTATTATTAATTTATTTAACTGCTCCTTCGCTCAGGAAATCTTTCCGAGTATCTGGAAGCAGGCACAGTTAATCGCGCTAAGAAAGACCAGCGCTCCTTCTAATGTTAAGGACTTTCGTCCTATTGCATTGCTCTGCTTCCTCTCAAAGGTACTCGAGAAGATAGAATACACCCAAATCACGGAGTATCTTAATAAAAATCACATACTCGACCCCTTCCAGACCGGTTTTCGTAAACACCGTACACAAAGAGCGTTACTAAAATTGACCGACGACATACGAATGGCCGTTGACAAGAAGGAGGTGACGATTATGCTGTTATTTGACTTCAGCAAAGCTTTTGACACCATCTCACCTTCTAAATTATTATCTAAGCTGAATAGGCTGGGGTTCTCACGGTCGGCTCTCCTGTGGATCAAATCATATTTACAGGGGCGATCTCAGATCGTAATCTCAAATAAGAACGGTACCTCGGAATGGCTTGAAACCAATCTGGGAGTTCCACAGGGATCTGTCCTGGGACCCCTACTATTCAGTCTTTATGTTAACGACCTACAGAGTATACTTGACGGTAGTACAATTAAACATCTTTTTTACGCGGACGACCTTCAGATTTATCTACACACCAGCAAAGATAATTTTCAGGAGGGCGTGGCTCGGCTGGCTGCGCGGCTGGTTTCTGACTGGGCGGGGAGCTCCGACCTGCGACTCAACTCCGGCAAAACTAAGTCTATTTTTTTTGGTTCCACGAGAAATGTTAATGATATTAAGTCGTGGAAACTCTCTGGGGTTCCGTTACCGGACGGAGTGATCGTCCCTTTCGGTGAGACAGTCGTGAGTCTTGGTGTTGTATTAGACTGTAAACTTACTTGGAAACCGCAAGTGGATGCCATTACGAAAAAAGTCAACAAAGCCCTGTATAGCTTGCGGTTTATCAGAGGCTGCACCACTGAGACTCTCCGCAGAAGGGTAGTTGAGACACTCATACAACCACACTTGGACTACTGTAATGTGACCATCATAGACGCGTCTAACGAACAACGAATATGGTTACAGAGACTAAGCAATTCTTGTGTAAGATTCATCTTCGGGGTTAGAAGGGATGAACATATTAGTCCCTACCGGAGGCGTCTAGAATGGCTACGCACCGATTCCAGAAGGCTCTACTTTGAGGCCATTTTATTATACAACGTTATTCGAATCGGTGAACCTGGGTACTTGCCCTCATCTTTCGTTAAATACAAGCCGAGACCCTCCGGCAGAGGAGTTCCTCCGGAACTAAGTATACCTACTGTGAACACCGAGACCGGGGCTAGAGCCTTCCAGGTCCAGGACACTCGGTTCTGGAACTCTCTCCCTTCTGCCCTGCGAAATATACCATCCCTCGCCTCCTTCAAGGGGGCACTGCGGCGACATCTGCTGGCCATCGAATCGTGATAACTCTGAACCCTCTGGCGCTGCGTTTTTAATCTAGTCTGACTCGGCCTATAGGCCGTAATAATTTTTCAGTATTATGTATTCTAATACTAAAAGTGCAATACAGATAGGTCTATGACCAAACCTCACGTGTACAGCGTAAAGTTAGTAAGGTTGATTGTGATAATTTATACTGTGATATTTAACAAGGCTAAATGTGATTTTTTTTGTGATGGACTTTTTACCAAAGTATTATTTTAATCTGTGCAGGACAAACAATTTTACCTTCTAAAATGTTGAATTATATTTTTATATTCTCTCTTTGTTAGTTTGTGTGAGACACAGTCTTATGTGATCTCAATGAATTGTATTGTTTTTTGCTTTGAGCAAATAAAGATCTCTCTCTCTCTCTCTCTCTCTCTCTCTCTCTCTCTCTCTCTCTCAAGTATTTCATTACTACGTTTTATAAACTTGTAGTCCTTAAAAGGACTGATTGTAATATTTTGTTCAGGCCTCGATCAGCGTCGCGCTTCCTCAGACTCTTTAACGGGAGGCCTCTCTTTCGTAGCTGTTTGCTGGCTGGCTTCGACTGTACAGCTACCTCGTGCGTTTTCGCTCCTCTTCTCGCCCACTCTCATGATGATGCTCGACACGAAATGTCACTTTGACGCGAGTTCTCTTTATTACGCGGGTGGGGGGGGGGGGGGGCCCCGGGGGGGGGGGGTGGGCGGGGGGGGGGGGGGGGGGGGGGGGGGGCACCCTGGATGAGCAGGTAGCCGCTCGGAGAGGGAGTGAGCTGGTAGCCGCAAAGACTGAGCTGGGACCCGCATGAGCTGGTACACGCATAGCTTACCTACTTTTAGTACATTCCAAACAATCTTAATGTTTTAAATATTTAAGATTTACTGAATTTGTATCGATCAAAATTAAGAAGATTATTAATCTATTTCTTATAGTAAATATTTCAGAGTAAATGCCTTTACATTGTCTGCTTGAATTTAAGGTTATGTTTTTGAACAGTTCCCGCACTGTCGCTGCACAAACTTTCTGATTATTCGTGGTCACTGATGACGGGGCCCACGAAGTAGATTTCGTGACTTTTCGTGCATACGTGCAAATATCGTTTCGCGGTAGCCGATACGCTCGATGTGTGCCAAGGGTCTTCAATGACGAGGCTATCAAAATATATTGCGCGCTGTAGATTTTTGCATCCACTTGTCAATATCGGCCATGAATTTCTATCGGCACTGTACTTCTTGGTGCATCTTCCGAACGGAAGAGCCCCGGGCGGGTGGCATTTCTGCCAGGGCAGTTGGGTGAACCCTGAGATTTTGGTAGCCTCAGTATACCCCCCACGAGAGGAAGGGGGAAGGATCAGTAATGTTCTGAGCTGGAATTAGTCTAGTGAAGATCAAAACTAGTATACCCAGGCTCTTGTAAGCTAGTCGGGCTCTAACTAGCTGCTTGGGACTCTAGCCCTGGGAATGCTCCGGCGTAATGTATGGTTGGCCAATGCCAGAACGAGTGGGACGTTTAAAACGTGGTAGCTTGCTTAGTACACTCCGGTGGAAACGTTTGTGAACTCTCTCTGGGGAGAATAAAATCAGTACCACGGGGTCGGGGAGCCGCAGGATAGTTAATCCTGTCCCTACAGGGTAAAGGACTCGTGGTGGCAGTGGTTAGCCCGCATGCTGGGCAGAAAGTTTATCTTTCGATCTGTGAGTTGCAGTGCACAACTCGGGTATTGACCTACAGAGTCATGAGGGATTGGATGGATCCCGCCGCCCATCCGAGCGTCAGGTTGACTTCCCACTTAATGTCACCAGGCATCGGTAGGTCATCAAATGTTAACGTGCATTCAATGGTCGCGTTGCCGAGCGTATCTCGGCCCCGAGCCCCATGGGGGGCCGTGTAGGGAAGCTCAAGGCATAGCCCGCACGTAAAACGACTGGCTTAAATGTACTTCTTGGTGCAAAAATGTTCGAATCATTATGCTTACTGTCCAGATACATGCGATCGACAATGACGCGATCGAGGTAGTGCGTTCCATATCTTTCATTGTCTAAGTGCAAAAACTGATTTTAGATATCAAAAGCTATAGAGTGCACCAACAAGATTAATTAAAAAAAGTCAAGTTTACAATCATATTATTTTATTTACAATACGACTAACAAAAAATCATTATATTAATTAAGGGCTCAGTCAAATGATTAGTAATTTAAACTTAAGTAATATAATGATCAATCAATCAACAAACAACTCTCAAGAAACTTACTACGTAACTTGCCATGCCCCTTATATTTTGTTCATGGTACATACTTTTACATTTAAAATATTTCATTTTATTGAAATAACAATTTCATAAGTTCATGTACACAAATAAAATATACGGGAAGTTTCACTTACAATTAGACAACAGCTTGAACAAAATATAAGGAGCATGGAAAGTTACGTAGTAAGTATCTTAAAAGTTGTTTGTAATTGATCAATATATTACTTCAGTTTAAATTACTAATCATTTGACTGAGCCCTTAATGAACATAATGATTTTTTGTTAGTCGTATTATAAATAAAATAATATGATTGTAAACTTGACTTTTTTTAATTGATCTCAGTTGTTTTTTAATCTGTAATTTCACAGTCAAAATAATTATTGACATTTATGATGATACGCAAAACATCAAACGCGCCTAACCTTTTTACTTTGGTGAAGTTTTTTTTTGAGTAATAATAATACGTAAGATTCCGCATATGATCTTATGTAAGATATTAAGTAAATTATAAAAAAAGGCTTTTCTGTAAGTGTTACATAAGATCCTATGTAACTTTTGAAATAAGATCTTGCATAACACCAAAAGAAAAACCTTTTCATTGATAATTTATTCAAGATCTTGAGTAAATTTTCAAAACAAATTTTTTTTTGGTAGTGAAAACTAAGTTTTTACATAATAAATTATATAAGATCTTATGTAAGAACTTGTAAAAGATCCAACATAATATCTTGTGTAAGATCTTGTACACGGTCTTGCATAAGATCTTAAATCAATATTTGATACAGATGATTTTTCTTATCATAAAACTGGTCATAAGTAAGATCACGTAAGATAAGTCACGTGAGATTACGTGTGAGATCTTATGTAAAATCATACGTAGGTTGGTGGTTGGAAATCGATAATCAGATCTTGTTTATGATCTTGGACAAGATCTTGTACCAGATCTTATGTAAGATCGCTCATAAGATTATATCTTAAATCTTGAAAAAAAGTTGCAATAAGGAGGACACTCAAGACAAAATACACTCCTTGAAGATTAAGTGAGGAAACTATAATACGTATTAATAGTCTTGACGAAAAAAGTGGAATGTGCTGTTCAGAAATTTGAAATATTGGCTGGGAGCGAAGACATAATAGTATATTAAGTAATTAATCAATGATTAATGATGTTCGTCAATCTAATTGTGTATTTTTTTCAGGAATCAGCAATTGTCCGAAAGGTACATTTCCTTGCCAAAACGGTACTAAATGCATAACACATCGCAACATGTGCAACAACATGAAAGATTGTCCTGGCGGGGAGGATGAAAACGATTGCTGTAAGATTTAATACTTATTTCACGAATTATTATAATGAATCAAATGCTTGATGGATTTTTAATATCACATGTCGCTTATATTTTTTTAGTTGATTCCTATAATAACTTTTGGGAATCGCTCTTTCCCAACTGGACTACATGCTTGAACGCTAGTGACAGTTAGTTTTATTCTTATCCTAGTAATATTATAATATATCTTATATATATCTTATATATATCTTATATTGATTTTATAACATTCTTCATAGATGAAATTCAAGACTATATCAATTGCAAGTATTTTAATTGCACTTTAATATGCGAAAAGTTCATTGGCCCGAAAATACCAGAGATTTTTGCAAAGAAAAATATACTAACAATGTGAGTTGTTCACGGTGACTTATAATATATTTGGAATGATTTGACATTTATTGACACATTAGTTTTCTACCGTAATTGAACTTGCTTTCAGGACTTTTAGGACAAGTTCACTACCAATTTTAAAAGAAGATTTTTTCCGCGATTATCCAAATTTAAGAAACGAGCTGTAAGTCTACAATAGCAAAAAATTGCATTTGACTTTAATGTATGAGTAAATTTTTTTATCCGCCATTTTTCGGGATCAGAAAATGATTAATTTTCAAAATGGAGACACACCTTTTTAAGCCAATTTTTAGTTTATTATTACTACAATCCTCCAGTAAAACAACGAAACACGTGAAATAGTATTATAAATATATTGTGCAACTTAGGGGGTGGATGAAGGGGAATTTAGCTTATTCTAGCAAGGGTGATAATATAAGAACGAGCAGAAGTCAAGAGCCCCGTAGACTTTCCTCTTGTTGAACATCGTCCTTTTTTGATAAGTGCACGAATAGGTGATTTTTCATGCATTGAAAGGAATATTTAATTTTTTTGTAACACAAGCACGATTTTCGCGTTTTTCGTACTTATTAAACGGGCGTAAAGTAACTTTTTTTAGACCAGCGGGCAACAAAAAATTTAGCAAGCGTTTTCCATTTTTTTTGCCCGCATATGCCGCATATGCGGGATAAAAAAATGAAAAACGTCCGACGAGCAAAACAAATAAAAACGCCGGCTAACATTTTGTAAAGAAAATGGTCAGTAGTTCGTCATCATAGATGTGTGCATGTGTGTGTATGATTATGTAGATATGTGTGTGCGTGTACGTAAACGCAAAAATCAGTACATGCGTTACAAAAAAAAAAAAAAAATGGTGTGCGCCAAGGGCTAAGTGGGTTTTTTGACCTCGTGTGGTTGCAGGAGTACTCGTCTGCGGCTCGGGCTAACTCGCCTTGATTCATACTGCAAATTCCACTCCAATATACTAATATATATATTTAAAATAATTTGTTTGCCTGCAGCAAACTTTCTTTGTTCACCGGTGAATAAACTAGCACTTTACGCCCGCTTAATAGGTACGAAAAACGCGAAAATCGTGCATGTGTTACAAAATAGTATATTGTGTACCAAGGGTATAAAATGGGCTTTTTAGACCGAGTATGGAATTTGCAGTACGAGTCGAAGGCGTGTACGTCACCGAGCCTAATTGAATTATTTGAAATGGTTTGTCGATGGAAATACTGAATTTTTAAATTGATATAAAACACTTTCTAAACATTTAAATTAAAATCCCTGCATTCATACCAAAACTACAGGTGTACAAAGTATCCTCCTGGAATTTGAGCCCAAAAGAACCATTTGTACACTTGGAATCCTACGGACAGTGAAAAAATTCACAAAACATTGCACCGAGTGCCACAATGGGCCAGCAGGGATAATTAAGGTTTTAGCACGGTAAAGTTAAAGGTATTTATATTAAATATCACTAAAAAAAATTTCAAATGATTTACTTCAATTTTGTCATTTTTACTCATAATTCTTTTTTTTCAGTATTTAGAGGTGTTGTGTCCGCTTAAGATTTATTTTACATCAGGCCACTTAATATTATTTGAAAATGCTAAAGCTATTTAATTTATTACGCATTATTTCTTTTAAAAGTTCAAAGCTTTTTAATATCCCTGGTGAAAATATTAACGTGATTTTGTGATGTATTAAAATTACGTACTTCTTCATGTAATGCTTATATGTGATTTGTGACATTAGTTTGTTATGTATTGATTTCGTACGTTTTATCACATAATTTTATGAAAAAAAAAGATAATAAACAAGATAATAACCACAGTGAAGAAGATAATGCAGAAAGTGACCACAGTGAAGATGATGATAAAAGCGTGGATAATTGGAGGAAGCAAATGTACAAAGGTACTCGTCGTAGCAAATTAGCTAAAAATGATGGGGCTCGTGAGAGAATAAAACATGTGTGCAACCTTGGATTTCAAAATGACTTTAGCAACAAGTATTCGGTCACTAAAGAAATCAAATTAAAGCATAGAAATTATTAAAGAAAAAATATAGTGAGTGTTGAGTTGTTGGAAAAGGATTCTACTAACAGAAGATTTGGACCACAGAAACTAAAAAAAAAAAAAAAAATACATGCAAGATTTATTAGCAAAATAAAAGGAGGAATCCGTAAAATTAAAAGAATGCCTAGATTTTTTTGAAAAACAAATGACTGTTATTCTAGAATGCTATTGGGCTTGAGAACAAAAAATATTAAAAGAAGTAGATAGAATAAACGTTCATCGTGAAATAAGTAAACGTGACCAACAATTTAGTGAAGAAATATTGAGTAATCCTGGACAAGATAATCATTACAGCAACAATAAGATACATTTTGCAGCTAATGAAAAAGAAATCAGCAGAAAAGCATGTCAAGAATTATGTGATAAAAAATCGTGGGCTCAAGAGAGGATTAATTTTCTAAAAACATCGATGACGGATAATAGTATACTGGAAGAAGAGAAAAGAAAAAATGAAATTCTCAAACGTCAAACACACCATGCCAAAAATAATAACAAGGGAGAAGAAACTAATATACCGAACAATGAGACTAGTGATTAAGATAAGTGTACAAGATTGAGTGACGTAAGTCACGTGAGCGAAGAAAGTTAAAAAGGTCCTATACAAACAAACTTAAAGAAGCTACACTGTACAAAGTGAAGTATTAAACATGATTAATTTTTTAGGCATTAGCCCCCATTTTCCGCACTACTATCTGCATGGTAGCACCTATACGGCCACTCATTTTAACAAATTTAAAGAATTTGAAGAAAAGACAATGAGTTCAAAAATATATTTAAAATAATTAAGCTATAATGGTGGAATGCTGTTACAATGCTGCTACCCTAAGCGGGTCTTGGGCGTTGTCGTCTAGATTGGACGGGTGGGTGCCTATCACCACTACACAGCGCGTCCTTAGGTTGCGGATAGAGGAACAGCCCCTGAGAAAGAGGTTAGCTGCGAATAAATTGAATAAGCAGTCGTCGACAGCCGATAGGAACAGGCGTGGGTGTGATGAGCCCACACTGTCGAACGCATTCATCTAGAAACACTACGCAAGCACCACAAGAAAAAACACTTCACATTATCTCTTAATTCTTAATCTATCTCTTTCATCACAAATTACAAAAATGGGCAAAAATCCTGTTGCCGATGAGGATGCGGGGGTGATGACAACTGCCCCCAAAGAGGATGTGTAGAATGATTCGTCACCTGGTCTTACACGGCAACGATGCCATCGAAAGCGCGCTGCTTTGCAGGCGGCATTAGGATGCGAGAATGAAACCATAGTGTGTCTGATGACGAGTTGACACTGTCCTCGTCAAAGTTGGAAACCTCTCATACTTAGTTCTAGAGAGGTATGGGGGTTATCACCTCTAGAACGGTGGACTCACCTGCGATCGGAACAGGATCCAAAGCGCGTGGGTTTAACATACTATTATGGCTAAGAAAAATCAAAACCAAACCAAAAGAGACTTAAGGGTCGGCGGAGTACTAGCAACGGTTAACTTCACGTACCTGTATGGGGCCGGGAGCGGAGCTAGGCACCGGATTTCTCGTAAGCAAAAGCATCATACATTCGGTTAAAAGTTTCAAATCCGTCAATGATAGGTTCTTGTACATCATCATCGGAGGTGAATGGTATAGGTATGTATTAATTAATGTACACTGTCCTACGGAGGATAAAGAAGGAAAAGCTAAGGATCTCTATTACGAAACTTTAGAGCAGGTAATCGACCAGTTCGCGTCTTCCGACATAAGAATAGTATTAGGTGATTTCAATGCTAAAATAGGTAGAGAGGAAATGTTTAGGCCTACTATAGGGAAGGACAGCCTGCACGAAGCCAGCAATGATAACGGTATTAGGGTCAATAAAAAAGACGTCATACTAACGTTCTCGACGTAAGGGCTTATAGAGGGACAGATAGCGACTCGGATCATTTCCTAGTAGTAGCTAAATTAAGAGCTAGATTAGTAGCGAATCAAAATAGTAAGCGAACAAACAAGGTAGAAAGCTTCGATATTGAAAAGCTACGAGATAGAACAGAACGAATTAGGTACAAGATAGGAATTAATAACAGGTATCAGGCACTTGAAGAAGCAAACACATCGCTGGAGGGAAATGACCAACCGAATAGCTTATGGGGGGGGGGGGGCATCGAAAAAACGATAAAAGAGGCCGCGAACAAAGTACTGGGTAAAAAGAAAAAGCCAAAGAGCAAACCTTGGTTTGTCGAAGAGTGCGAACTCTGGTTTGAAAGGCGCAAAAAGGCTAAATTAGATAGCTTACACAATAAAAGCGACAGGACCGTAGAAGAGTATTCTAACGTAAGGAAACAGGCGGGCGCGATCTACAGAAATAAGAAGCGGGAGTATCAAAAGAACTTAATTAGGAGAATAGAAACTAACAGTAAGGAAAATAATCCCCGCGAAATGTGCAGAAGAATTAACGCCATCAGAAAGAGTTTTAGGATTAGAGTGCAATTGAGGAAGGACGAAAACGGGGACGTCGTAACAAATGACAGCGAATTACTGTCGCTGTGGAAAAATTATTTCGATAAATTATTAAACGTGCACGAAAATAGCGAAGAATTAGTGGACGAAATTCACACTGCTGAACTCCACGTGGAGGAACCAAGCTACCAAGAAGTAGAGACCGCGATTAAAAAACTAAAAAACAACAAAGCCGCGGGAAATGACTCTGTACCAGCTGAGTTACTCAAATATGGGGGCGTCGAGCTCACTTTCAAAATCTATAAACTAGTATGTGCCATCTGGAAAAATGAAACAATACCCGAAAACTGGAACGAATCTATCGTTATACCGATTTTTAAAAAGGGGGATAAGACAGACTGCAATAACTGTAGGGGTATCTCACTTTTAGCGACGTGCTACAAAGTTCTGTCAAACGTAATACAAACTACACTCACTCCATTTGCGGAATATATAGGAGGAGATTATCAGTGCGGATTCCGGCGCAACAGGTCGACGAGCGGTCAAATGTTTTCCATAAGACAGTTGTTAGAGAAAAAGTGGTAATTTTGCGAAACCATACATCAACTATTTATAGATTTTAAAAAAGCGTACAACTCTATTAAGCGAAGCAAAATGTATCAAATTCTAGTACTTCTCGGTGTACCGAAAAAACTCGTGAGATTGATTGAAATATGTCTGAACGGAAGCACGGGAAAGGTCAGAGTAGGCGGTAATATATCAGAACCCTTCACGATACGCGATGGTTTAAAACAAGGAGATGGGCTCTCTACGGTGCTGTTCAACTTAACGTTAGAGTATGTCGTTAGAAACATGCAGGTTATCCAGCTGGGCGCAACGCTTAATGGAACAACGCAGATACTAGGCTACGCAGATGATTTGGATGTACTGGGGGATTGTAGGGAAACGGTAGCAAGAAACGCGGAAATCCTCATAAAAGCGGCTGAGGATACAGGGTTGGAAGTGAGTGAATCAAAAACAAAGTGCATAATTATGGATAAACTAGGCATCTGCAGAGGGGAGGGAGATCTCAGAGTTTTACTTTTGAAAAGGTTAGCGAATTCAGGTATCTGTGTACGACCATAAATAATAGAAACCAGATTAATGTCGAAATAAATAAGAGACTCTATTCGGGTAATGCTTGCTTCTACGCCATGGGTAATTTACTTAAGTCGAGGCTGTTGTCTAAAAACGTTAAAATAAGAATATACAGGATTATAATACTGCCGGTGGTTCTGTACGGCCGCGAAACGTGGTCTCTCACTAAGCAGGCGGTAACCGGGGAATGGAGGAGACTACTCAATGATGAGTTACACAATCTGTACGCGTCACCAAATATTAACAGAATAATAAAATCACGTAGATTGAGGTGGGCAGGGCACGTAGCGAGAATGAGAGACGACCGTACGTCAGCGCGTGTCATGAAGGACAGGCCGAAGGTAACGCGACCTCTAGGTAGACCTAGACGAAGATGGGAGGACAACATAAAAGCGGATCTAGTAGAAATAGGACGGGTGGGTGTCAATCGAAGGGGTGCATCTTGGGTGGGGTTGACACAAGATAGGGCAGCGTGGAAGGCTTGCGTGGATGAGGCAATGAACTTACGAACGAGTTCGAATGAGTTCCAAATGCCCCATAAAAAATAATAATGGTGGAATAAGTGTGGAAAGATTGGGAAAATAAATCAACACTAAAACGATCACCACTCTTCTTGGTTCTGGGTTCAATTAGTTATATTTATTGTAAAAAAGCAGTCTACGTTTTCTTATCTACCTTGTAATTTTGACGATAGATCGAGTAGAGTGAATTGAATTTATGATTTCAAGTTAATTTATATTACAATATTCGAGGTCTGGGATACCAGGTAGTGGAGGATTATCAGAATAGTGAGATTGTGTTTTACGGTTTTATAATTAAGATAAATATATTCAATAGATTCTTATGAATGAGGATATTGCCTAAATTTTGCATATATTCTTATTATCATAATAAATACGTGAATTCGCTTTGATTTTTACAATAAGTATTAGGTAGATACACTTGAAGTTGCGTTATCATGTCCGAATCGGAATTGACGAATTTTATAAATATTCATTTATTTATTTATTTAATAAACATACACGGTCTATCAGCCCTTTGGAAAATACAAAATATAATACAAGCAGAATACGTTAAACTATATTAGTTAAACTATGACACCATGCGAGTGGTTAAAGCCTAGTAGCAAAAGATCTTAGAGTTCTTAAAAGTAACAAAGTCTTTATTGCAGGAAATATTAAACGGTAACAAATTAAATAGTCTCTTCATGCGGTTTACTACCGAATAAAAATCGAGGTTGGAAGTGTGCGTATCTTCTCGCAACGGGCTATTAAAGCGCAAATTGTAAGCGATTTTCCTACCTTCAGAGAGGCTGGTCACCCCGATAATCAGACGCGAGATAACGCAAGAATTTGTGCTAGACAGATTTTAACTCGTTACTAAGCAAGCTCGTAAAAGGAGACCAGATCTTTGAGCAATAAAGCAGAATGGATACCAGCAGGTCCTGCACAGATGAATAATAGAGCGGAAGCAAGTAAAGTCTGCGGTAGACTACTTGATAAACCCGACAAGAGATGACGTCTTTGATACAACATGGTCTATGTGATGAGGAAAGTTAAGAGCCGCATCGAAGTAAACTCCCAGATCCCTAATCACCTCCACTCTAGATAGCAAATTGCCGCTTACAAAATAATCAGGAAGAGAAGGGGTTCGCCCTTTAAAGAATGAGATGGAATTGCATTTACTTATGTTCAGAGAGAGCCCAGTTTCCTCTGTCCACTTAAACAGCTAATGCATGTCACTCTGCAGATTCACAACGTCCTCTGGTGCTAAAATTTTAGAAAACAATTTCACGTCATCTGCATAAAGTAAGATATTGGTCGACTTGATCCTCGGAACAAGATTGTCAATGAAAATTCAAAATAAGAGAGGTCCCAAGTGGGAACCCTGCCGCACACCAGAGGTAACACTAACTCTAAAGGAAACGCAGCTGCTAATGCGAACCGCCTGGGTGCGCCCTAAAAGATATGACTCTATGAGGTTAAATAAAGCGCCATGGACTCTGAAACTCCAAATCTTATTTAATAAAAGCTTACGATAAGAGAATAAGAGCTTCACGACAGGCGCCTCTAAGGTGGACCAGCAACGCTTTACAATCGCCGGAACGTTGTCAGGTCTTGAATTAGTATAATCCTGTAACTTAAAAACAATGGAGCGAATGGCGTCCGGCGACGCCCGGAAACCATCCAGCATATCACAGTCACAATCGCCACGTTAATTGACTCCAAGGTCAGCGTTGCTGTAGGTCGAACCAAAGTGAGAGGAAAATAAATAGATTCACGGTTTTCGATAAATCATGCGCTTGAATGTCTCTTAAGTAAGTAGTAGATAGGAAATCGGAATCAGATCGTAGGTTTTTTACATAGGACCAAAAAGAACGGATGTTTCCTCTTAAATTCGATTTGACCGAGACAATATCATCACTCCCTACGAAGACTAGCACAGTTGAAATTTTCTAACAATAACTAGCTCAACTCACGATTTGCCGCGAAGAATAGTACAGTTCAGAAATGCCGCCAAGAGTAACACAACTCATGTATTTCCCGCGAAGACTAGCACAAGTTGCGACTTTATATTACTTAAATTTGAGTTTTTTACGTTTTTATTAGGTTATTAGGTTAGTTAAGTTCATGAAAACCTTGGACAAAGACAGACAAACCTCAAAGTTTTAAAAAGTTTCGAAAATTTCTAAAAAAAGTGTACAATTTAAAAATGTTTGTAAAAAACTATTGTATTTGGGAAAACAATTTTAAATTCGGTAAAAAGTTATAAATTGTGAATATTTAAAAACGTTTGTTTCGGACAGTTTCGCGAAAATCGGGAAATTTTTATAGAAATTGGTTGTTTGAAGTTTTAGTTGTGTCTTCGCGAAAAATTTTGAGTTATGCTAGTCTAGTCTGCACGTTTTGAGTTGTGCTAATCTTTGTAGGAGGTGACGATATAGTATACCTCGCACGAGACAGACGCAAACAAACCGCTTTAAGGCGCCTAAATGTAATACCGTCCTCATAAGCACCCGAGTGCTTTCAAACGCTGTGAGCACACTTTTTCTCCAGAATAGCCTGAATAAGTTCACGGTCGTACCACTTGGGGTAGGAGCCGAAACGCATCCTAGCTGACGTCACCCGAGCCTCAATAATGGCATTAACCTCATTATAAAACTTGTCTACGCATATATCTGAATGCTGATAGTCAGATATGACATCGCTCCAGCTCCCCTCCCCCCCCCCTCGAGGTCACTCAAAATGGCCTGGTAGTCGGCCTCATAAAAATTGCTCTTGTCAAAAGACGGCAAGTTGGCAAGAACGCAGTCCTCGCTGAGTCTGAAAAATCCCGCAGCATGATGAAAGTCAGTGCGGAGAAGCTCCTCTTTCAGATCCTGGTGTACAGCCAATCCAGGTGGTACAAACAAAAGATCAAGTGTTCTTCGAAGGGTGCTCTGGGAAGTGCTGGACTAAGACGAGGGAAGAATACGCTGAGCAGATTGAATCAGCGCTCAAACGATGGCCAGGGTCCGCATAAGCAAGATGCTGAAACTGCAGAGGGCTGTCATTCCAAGAGAGATGCGGCAAATTGTAATCTCCAAGGAGAACCCACTAGTAATCTGGATACCTGTTTGACATAGATTCCACCGTTAAGACATGATCAGCGTAAGACTAAGAGTCAGAGGAAGGTGCGAAATAGGATACCCTAATGATGATCTTTGAAGATCCAGAAGATATCCGTATGAATAGCTGTTCGACAGTAGAGTTCACTGGGATTTCGCACGTAGTGATATGCTTCCTAACAGCAATCATAATTCCACGTTCCCTGGATGGACGCAGATAAGACAGGATCCGGTCACGACAAAAGGTGGTCATGATCTCAGGAAGAGAGAGCTGATATAGATTAGATTTAAGTTAAGATAATTAACCTTCAACCGAATGCACATTCTGATAATATAGAATGATACCATTATCTACGTCCTGCTCGAAAAGTAATCTTGCTGGAGCCTAGATGCTGATCATCCGCATGTGCAGCCGTATGTACAATCGGAGCTCCCGCCCAGGATCCAGGCTGGCTGGCTGCGGATCATGTTCTAGTCTCCACAAGCTGTAGCGTCCCATTGACGTACTTCACCACCTTGGGTACTCGAGGGTTAAGACTATAAGGCTTGGTCGCTTCTTTCTTTAGTTTAGAGTACAGGGCATGTTGAGCAGGAGTGTGATCATTAGTCACCTCAAGTCCTTTAGGAAGAAACTTCCTATTCATCATTACCATGGAAACCACAGAGGTAGAGCTGAAATGCACAATAACTGGAGGAATTCTGCTTCTGGATGTGGGCTTGGCGAATCTTTTAACAGTGATATCAGCACTGTCCACTCTAAAAGTGCGTAACAGCTCCCTTATTTTGTCAAAGTCAGACATGTCGTCTACCTTGGCTATATTGTAGCATGACACATACGGTCCTCTACGTCCTTGGTAACTTGACACATTCATACATCCACACTTACATTCACACCTATATACAATTTCCATTTATACAAGCATATAATATTGCGCGCACTGTGCCACCGCGGCTGCTGCGTCACTGCTCCCACTTGCGCACCTTCACATATGCGCACGCCGCACGGCTCGCTTTGCTGTAGATATAGTTATACGCTCGCTGTTCCACCGTAGCTTCCGCTGTTGCCGACGCTGGCTAGTGGCGTTGCTGGTGTTCTGCTGCTGCTGACTGCTCAGCTATGGCCCGGAGCATTGGCGTAAAGAGTGGGGGAGCGGAAAATATCTGAGTATTTTCTAAAATTATATTCGGATGAATTTAGTTTCTTGAATATCTTATACGTACACTGCAGAGATCGTGCCTCTTACGGGGTGTTACAACTAAATACACTAAATTTTGCGGCAAAAAAGACGACTTGAAGATCACCACATCGAGGAAGCTCGCACGTGGCCGACGTCCTAACACTCGAAGAACACACACACACTGCTCGCCGTTTGCACAACTCGTACACATAACGCGATACAACGCTACAGACAATAAAGGTCGACCGTCCTAAAAAGGACGTAAGTGAAGACCTGATACACACGAGACACAAAGCACGAGAATCGCAAGAAACGCAAGAATCGTAAAATGAGATTTGTAGATCGACTGATTTCTTGGGAGGAGCTATCAAAACTAACTGGCACGTGCTCGCAAGCGCCAAAGCCCGCACGAAAAGAAGAGGCTCTAAGCAGCGCGCACATGCACTCGACCGCTACCGCTGCAGCGCTCGCCACGCTATGGGACGAAACTCAAATCTCCCCTCCCGTCCTTATAAGTATTATAAGGATCATTTTTTAGAACTGAAAATTTATGTGGTTAAGTAACATATTAAAATCACGTAATAAAATTTCATGAAGCTAAAGTATTTTAATTTTTTTTTTAAGTCATAAAATTATGCGACGTTCGAAATCAATACATAACAAACAGACGTCACAAATCATATACAAAAATTACATGAAAAATTACGTCATTTTAATACATCACAAAATCATATCAACATTTTCACCAGGAAAACTGTTTTTAATCTTGATTACGGATCAACCTGTATAAATGAATTAAAAATTTTTTTTTAATTTAAAATAATAATTTTAGCTTCATTTTATATTCAAATGTTAATTAAACATATTATTTTTGCTATTTACTAACGAATCTACTTTTCGGTGGAAAGATTTGCCTTGTTCATTTATGAAGTATGCAATATTATCTTTTCTGAATTGTAGTTTTTTTTCCATAAACAATGTTTTTGTCCGTTTTGCTGTTTATTAGTTTTATTATTTATTGTTCTTCTAATTTTGCTACTCTTTTTCTTGTTATTTTCTTTACTTAATTTTTTCCTATGTTCATTTAGTTTTTAAATTTTCATATCATTATTGGGTATTTCATTAGCTTCTAGTGTTTTTAACTCTTTCGTTTTTTGAGCTCTCGTGACTACTTTTATTTGAATATTTTTTACTCGATTTCTTGATAATGCAACAGCTTTTGTATATTTCCGGGATTGTAGATAATTTCATGATCATAATCTAATAATTATATCTCCATTTTTTACCTCAATTATTTTTATTTGCTGATTTAAATGATAGTAAAGGTGTATAATCTGGAATTATCTTAAATTTGTTACCATAAATGTAATTTAAAAATGCTTTTACTGCAAACGTGATTGCAAGTGCTTCATTTTCATAAGCGTGATAATTTTTCTCTCTCCTATTACTTTGTTTTCAATACTCTTGATGCAAATGCATCATCTCCAATCTCACCTTGCGATAATACACATCCAAGTGCAAAATTAGATGCATCTGTTGTTATAATAAATGGTTTTGACATGTCCAGAAATTGTAATGCTGGCGCGGGCGCTGAACATAAAGCTTCTTATAATCGTTATAATTGGTTTGGCTATTTCTAAAATTTTCTATTAATCGTCTATAGTAGCCTGCTTATCCTACAAACTCTCGAACATTTTTAGCGTTTTGTGGAGTTAGAATTTTTGTTATGCCTTCAATTTTCATTGAATCTGTTTTCATATCTTGCTCGCTATTAACGTGACCTAAAATCTCTACCACTTTTTAACAAAATTTACATTTACTTTTTTCTAATTTAAATCTAGCTTCTCTTAGTTTCGGTGCCACTAGGTTAAATCTTTTGTCATGTTCTTCTACTGCATTTGATACTATAATACTTATGTCATCAATTTTAACATAACAAAATTATTTCTCCAATAAGTCTCCTATTACTTTAGACAGTACTCTTTGAAGTACTCTTGGTGAATTAATTGGTTCAAATGGTAATACTTTAAATTTGAAACGTCTCAATGAGTGTATGCTAAATGCGGTTTTATGTATATCTGACTCCTTTATTTTTATTTGGTAAAAACCTAATACCATATCAATCGTTGTAAAATATTTGCCTTTTCCCAGAGAATCAAATATTTCAGTTATATTCAGTAATAGGTATGGATCTGCTATCGGTTTATCATTTAATTTTCAATAATCAATAACTAGCCTCCATTTTTTCTTTTTATCGTTTGTTAAACCTTTATCGGTACATCCTATGCTGGATCATTAAATGCGTTGGTTAAAGAACTGAACAATACGTTATTATTAATTATTTCGTTACACTGATAGTTATTTATTTCAATTTATATGGTAGTGGGATTTGTTTTACGTAACGGATTTTCGTCAGTTAGATTAATCTCATGCTCTTCGACATTACATGTTCCTAATTTGTTGCCATCTAGCTAGCATTTATCTTCGTTAAATAATATCAAATCTTCAATAAATTTTCTATTTTTTTCAAAATAAATAATTTAAATTTATTGTGTCTAATAATAAATTCTTTCTCTCTTTTTTATTTAATTTTTCGACTTCTACACTCTTACCAACTTCTGGAATTAAATATATAGAATTACAATGCAAGGCATCTTCCTCTTTCGGCAGTAGTGGACCTGAAATTCCCATAAATAAATCAGGCATATTGTTAAGGATAAAACTTGGTCCAAGGATCACGGTAATAATTTGAAGTCGAACACACAATTAGAAGAAAACAATATTATAGGTTGAATCTTTATTTATAACGTAACCACAAATGAGTAGCAGCCTGTATCGCGACCAACTACTCGCACCAAGGGTCAGAGTGCATCTCACTGCCGTCGATCCTTCATCGATCTGGATCGCCACTGCCCCCCACCTATGCTAATCGCCGCCTAATACGCCGCTGATGGCTGTCGAGGCGTCGCGGGGAGAAAGGGAGAGAGAGACAGAACTTGTCGCGCGCGAACCTTTAAATTGTACGCGTAACACCTTACATGTAAAGGGTCGTCGCCACCTCGCCTCGCTCCTCAGCCGAGAACGTGCTACGGCCCGCCTTTCGGCTTCTCCGTGCAACGTGGGACCCTCAAAGCAATGGAGCAAGCTCCCTTTGGGGTCGAAACAGCCTCAGGGTGCCAAGTCACCCCTAGCTGGTGGCCAGAAGCCACAGAACCTCC